>JALNIO010002202.1:11383-77046 GCA_023509875.1 Rugonectria rugulosa | reverse complement strand
GAACCAGGTCATCGGTACGTATCTTTCTCTTCAGATTTTGGCAGACATCGACCGACAGCAGTAGAAATGCCATGTGATGCAGATGCCATTGTAGGGCCATTTCCCATCCAAAGCATCCAGGAACACTCGAAAATCATTCCTTCCCTAGGTAAATCAGTACCAAACTTATCGTCTTGGCAAGTGATTACGGTCCTCAGCGCAGCCGCCCCCTCCAACTTGCTCTAGTTCTCAGTCATGCCTCAACACCCAGAAGCCAATGAAGCTGATACATATGGCTTTTTCCCCCGTTTCAACTGATAACGCCCGCTTAAAAGTCGCCGGGCTCACCGACTTCTGACCAGCCCGCAAGCCTCGATTTCCCATTTCGGGGTCCCGAGCTGCTTTATTCGCTAGATCTCGACCCTTCCCCTTGCGTGGCACTTGACCGCTAAGACACCGTCCAAGCCTGGAACTAGCAAACCTCAGCTCTGGAAGCTGAGATGGCTTTAATCCTTTTTTGTATTACGCATGTCCACCATTGTGGCCACTTCACTCACAATGTGGCTTGAGTAAGAGGCCATGAAGAGGGGGGTAGTGTCTTGTAGAAATAGGCAGCATGAGTCTCTTGAAGAAACCCCTTCTTTCCCCTGTTTCTACAGAGAAAACGGTCAAAGACCAGTGATTTTCGATAATGGCCGTGGGAAAGTATTCAGCTCTTCGCCAACACCTCCCCAAGGGACGTCTCCTGCGCCCTGGAGACGATGGCTTTGAGCAGAGTCTACAGCGATGGAGCCTCACCTGCGTCAAACCTGCTGTAAGTCATCAACAACCCCCCCCTCTTCTCCTTTCTCGCTAACACATGCTCCCAAGGCTGCGGTAGCTCTCCCAAGGACAGCCGAAGAAGTCAGCGCCATCGTCAAGTTCGCAGCCGCCAACGGCGTGGCCTTCAACGTCAAGGGCGGCGGCCACAGCACCGCCCAGGCCTCCAGCGCCCCGTCCCCCGAGGGCATGGTCATCGACCTGTCGCTCATGCGCGACGTCTCCGTCGACCCGGAAGCCGAGACCGTGACCTTTGGCGGAGGCTGCGTCTGGAAGGACGTCGACGAGGCGTGCTGGGAGCATGGCCTTGCCACCGTGGGCGGCACCGTCTCCCACACGGGCGTCGGGGGGCTCATCTTGCACGGCGGCTTCGGGGTCTTGATGGGCCTTTACGGAATTTCCATTGATATCCTGATTTCGTGCCGGGTAGTCTTGGCCGACGGCAGCATCGTCACGGCCTCGGAGGACGAAAACGCCGACTTGTTCTGGGCCATCCGCGGCGCCGGGAGCAGTTTCGGCGTCGTCACGGAATTCACCATGAAGGCGTTTCCCCAAGGCGACGTGTACGGCGGTGTGCTCGTGCTTCCCATGGACAACCTCCCGGTCATTGTCGAATTCATCAACACTTGGGACAGGACCAACGACGGCAGCCAATCTTTCCGCACCGGCTTCTGCCGAGCGCCTCCTGCTCCCGGAGCCGGTCCCGACGTTGCTCGACCCTGGGTCATGTTCGTCCACCTGTTCCAGTTTGGGGAAGATGCCCAGGAAGCCGGCCCGCGGTTCTTTGCTCCCCTGCTGAGTCTGGAGCCCCTGATGAAAAAGGTCGGACGCATGCCATATCCCAGCATCAACCAGATCGGGGACAAGACGTGGGCTCCCGGGCGGCGATATCTATTCGGCGGCAGCAACTTCACCACGCCCCTCGAGCTCTCGACGGCGACCACCATCCGAGACCGGTTCACCAGCTTCGTCGACGCCAACCCCGAAGCCAAGGGCAGCATGTTCATGTTCGAATGCTACCCTAACGGAACCACCGGTCAAGTCCCAGCCAGCGCCACGGCGTTCAACAGCCGAGGCAGCTATTACAACGTCGGCACGGCATGGACGTGGGAGAACGAGGCCCTCGACGAGACGATCCGGCAGAACAACCGCCAGTACCAAAGCAGCATCCGCGATCTAGGGTACAACGACGCAGAGCTCAAGGACGGCACCGGCCAGTACCTAAACTACACAAACGTGGAGAGCATATCTCCAAGGACCGTCTTCGGGTCAAATACAGACCGGCTTTTGGAGTTGAAGCAGAGGTACGATCCTCACAACATGTTTGACAAGCCATATAAGCTTGGAGGAAACGTTTGAAACTTTGATGCAAGTAGAAAGGCGCCGTTTCTATTCATGAAATAATAAAAAGATGAGAAAAGGTTACACATCAACATGCTCAGCTTGTTTGATAAGGCCTAGTGCGCCATAACCAGAGACATCAGTGCTAGGCTCAACAATGACATAAACATGGTCTCTTGGAAAGGTTTTAAATAGTCGATATAAAATCCTGAAGAAAATTAATGTCAAGATTCCCCGTGATTGTGACAAATATATGTATGCGGTGCAATTAATTAACCTCCCTTTACATAAGCCCCCTCTACATTTTTAGCCCATCCACCAACCGCGTCGCGCCCCCAAAATCATCAACAGCTCCTCCAATCCGTCTTTTCGCAGCATGGCGTCAATCCCCGGCATTGTCCAAGCACACGAGATCACCAAGGAGGATTTCTCATCTCTTCTCGAGCAGTACCCTGCCTTGATCAAGTCAATATCCGATGCAAAGGGCGGTAAGTGGCCTTGTCCCTCCCGAACACGTTGGTGAACCCCCCGTTAACGTCAGGCAAAACAACAGCCAAAAATGATCAAAAGACGTTGCTGGAGCTAGACAGTTACCGATACAATGAAGCCTTGGAGACTTTCCAGGGAGACGAGCCCCAACGCTCCATGAATCTCGACGACGTCAAGACGCTTGTCGAGTGGAAGCTGCAAGTACAGCCCACAGCCCACAGGGTATCACATCCCCCCCTCTAACGCGCCAATTCCAGACGACACGGCAAGTTCAGGCCAACCCTGATGAAGCTCGTCTCATCCAACGACCCAGCCGCAGCCGCAGACACAATCAGCCAGGCCCGGGCCGTCCACCGTCAGGACCCCAACCCCCAGGCCGCCCTCGACATCCTCACCAAGCTCAAAGGCATCGGGCCCGCGACGGCCTCGCTGCTACTAACCGTCCACGACCCGGACAGGGTCCTGTTCTTCTCCGACGAGGCCTTCTACTGGCTGTGCTGCGGCGCCAGAAAGAGCCCCATCAAGTACACCGCAAAGGAGTACAAGGCCCTGGCCACTGCTGCCCAGGCGCTGTGCGAGAGGCTCAACGTCCGCGCCACCGACGTCGAAAAGGTCGCCTATGTGCTCATGAACCAGTCGGCAGGGACCAAGTCCGCTCCGGAATCGTCAAAGCCAGTGAAGAAAGCAGTACAAACGTCTTCGTCCAAGAGGAAGCCGGAACACAAGTCGGATGTTGCAGTAGATGTCGCGGTCGAGACAACCACTCTCCGAAGATCAAAGAGAACAAGAGCATAGCTCCTATTTGCTTCTTCGTTAATGCCTTTGAACTAAACACTCACAAAGTGACATGGGTATGGATGATGATACAAGGCACGTCCACAACCTAGTACTCTCCAGATCAAAAGGCCGAAGCATCATTGAGTGATTCGGGAAAATCATCTCATGTTGGCATGAATGAACAGAATACTACAGTCGCATTGTACAAGCAGTCTGATTGAAATTGCCGGCACACAAATAAGAAACTGGCGTCGTAATATCTCTCGAATTCGCAGTATGTATCCATGTGATTCCCAAACTGCGCCGATTTTGGCCAAGTATATTACATTTTGATCCTTGCCGTTCCATACCGCACCCCTCAAAACTCATATGGAGGCCTTGCCTCTCATATCCTGCTTCATGTCGAAGCTTTACTATTCATTGTGTATGCATCATATGAGTATCGTTTATCTGCGTTTGCCATTCCGAAAACGAGGTAATTCGATCCGCTCGGCCAAAGTACTTAGATCGATTTCTTGCCCTCGCCATCGAGTTGGGTGGCGGCGTACTTGTCGCTGAGCTCGTCGTAGCTCTTGTGGAGCTGAGCACTCTGCTTCTTGAGTGTCTCAAGATCCTGATCCTTGCGCTCAAGTTCCTTTCGCAGGGAAGCAATCTCGCCAGGCTTGCCCGCAACAGCCAGCTTCTCCGCCTCCTTGGTGTTCTGCTTGGTGCCCTCAAACTCACGGATCTTGTCTTCAAGACGCATCACCTCAAGAATCATAACGTAGGTGCGGTTCAAGATAAGAGAGAGGAAGAGGGTAAAGCCGCAGAGGTACATGTTACGCTGCGAGTAAAACTTGCGAGCCTGGACTTCGAGTCGTTCGTGGCCCATGACGGCGGCACTGCGGGTAGGTAACAAGGTCAGCTATTTCAAGTAGAAACCACAAGGTGCCATCAAGGCATGGCATACCCTGACCCTTGCTTAGCTTGTTCAGTTGCAGCGAGCAGCTCAATCTGCACGCGATAAACACGGTTCACGCTGTCAATAAAGAGGATGAGGATGAAGATGAACGTAATCTTCATCCAATACTGAATTTTGGCGACGACAGGATTCTCGGAAATGAACCTATTTCGAACATGTCAGCTTCGGCAATGCTGCAGGATAGGCGTATAATGCGGACGGGACGGGACGGAACGCACGTGAAGATCTTGCGCTTAACGCCGAAGGGAAGAGGGACAATGAGAAGCATAAAGAGTGCCATCTCGAAGACGAGAAGCACAAAGACCTAGCTGCGGGTCAGTACTCGGACAGGTTTCGCAGTCAACGCGACTGGGCTGGGCAGCTACGTACGAGGGTGTAGTAGAGCGTCATCTTGGCGAACGGCTGGTCGGGGAATGGAGGGGCAAGGTAAACAGGTCAAACCAGTGAGGGACAAGCTGAAAGACGTCAAAAAAGAAGATGGAGGTCTGCGGAGAGATTGCAGAAGAAGAAATCTGGGAAGTCCTGTGGCTTTTGTAGGTATCTGAGTGAGATGGGAGGTGATGTCAAGGTCAAGAAAGGAAAAAGGTGGTCAGTTGCCTGGTCGAGCTGTCGTGGCAGGAAGCTCCTGCTTTCCGTCAAGGTCGAATCAAATCGACAACGTCATCGCCCACTTGCGACTGTGGCTGGAGCACACCCCACTTTCAGCATCAGGACACGGTGTGGCGCTTGTTAGGCTTCCGCTCTATCCGTCTACACTATTCGTCAATTCCTGGAGTCTAACAAGTGGCAGCAAAGAATCCGGGGCCCTGGACAAGACCAAGTCACTCAACACCACTGCAAGGGACACTTTGTCTCAGAAGCATGGGGCAACGAACGCCGTCCCCGTCCAAGCAAGCATCTGTCTTCCTTGCAGGGCCATTGTCATCAAACAGAACTGGACACTTTGGCCGAGTGGTTAAGGCGATGCCCTGCTATCAAGCGTATCAAGGCATTGTGTTCGCACGCGCAGGTTCGAATCCTGCAGGTGTCGTATCTTTTTGTTTTGTTTACGTGGTATCTTTTGTATGTCTATTCTAGACAGTGCTTTCTTTGCAGGGGATAAGAAGAAGTATACGTGGTTTTTTAAAACGCGATGTGAAGCAACCCTGGTCAAATCCTCTCATACATGCAAAAAGACTTGCACATTACCGACTCATCGGGTGCTCCGTAGGTGGCATAAAAACGTCCCTTAGAGGCAAAAAGCAAAAGAAAACGACACCTGCAGGATTCGAACCTGCGCGTGCGAACACAATGCCTTGATACGCTTGATAGCAGGGCATCGCCTTAACCACTCGGCCAAAGTGTCCTGGGTTACAAAATGAGAAATGAAAAATGCATATGACCGTAGCCAATTCTGATACCCTTTCATGTCTCTAGGGTAATTCAATAGGGAAGTGTCCATGTTTACAGAGAGAAGCACGAGTCGCTGCACACAAAATCATGAAACCTTTGTGTGATTCTAATTGTCTATACCGCATGTCAGGTTCTACCCAGTCAAGGTGCTATGGACACCATCACATGTCACACTGCTACAGAGTAACCAGACAACTTATTAGGGTCTGGCAATGTATAGGCAACGACAAGTCTACCACGGCACGGATAAAACGACCGATTACATGGTCAAAATCAATATCAAAAGGCTAAAAACCCGGCAATGTTAACTACCTACAGATGCAATTCTTATCAGAGTACCTCACCCATTTCGCCATCCTTCTCAGATAAGTCCGACCCAGTATATAACCCGACACCATTGTACCCGAGATGGAGAGAGGTGTCTTCCAGATACATACCTTACATTCAAAAGGTCTTCATCGAGTCGCTCCCTGACAGCTCCTCATCTCGAAACTTAGCTGGCAGTCGTCGGTGTCTCATTCCCCTGTCCAAGCCTTGGTCTCCCACGGAATTTTCATCTCCGGTGCTCGAAAACGAATATCCAGTCAGGAACGATATGGTCGGAACATTTCTCTCCTCTTCACTATCCTGGATTTCCTCTACGACGACCCTGGAAGATTGAGATACGTGAGATGGTTGTGACTGCTGCAAGGCATTAGCATTAGCATCTATGGTTCCGAACGCGAAGCTTTCGTTGCTGGACTTCTGAGTGGCCACGGTGATTGGATGTTCGGAAGCCGAGTTGGAACCAGTGCTATTGCCAGATCCGACCGCAGTTGGGGTAGCTGTGATGGAAGGGCTGTGAGGGAGACCGGCAGCAACAGGATCCTGAGCCTTCGAGCCAGGGCCGCGTCTTTTGTACTTCTTAGGACGACCGCTGCCCGGCCTGGCACCACCACGTTTGCCCCGTGTCTTTTGTTGGCCACGATCATCAACGACGGGCTCGGAAGTGGATATAGAGGCCGGTTGATGTCGAGCTCGCTTGCGCAGACGACTGGATGACATCAATTGTTCATCCGAGTCCATGGTTGCAGGGGAATGCGCCTCGTCAAAGGAGGCCGTCGCATCTGTACCTGTCGGTTGATACTCGTCCTCTTCGTAAGCATCCTGGCTAACCCGCTTGCGTTTACGAGACGGCCTTGTCACCGGGACAGAGTCGGACAATGTGGGCATAAACGTATACTCATCGTCTTCGTCAATGGACATTGCCTGAGTAGACACCCTCCCCTTTGCCGCCTTCTTCTTATCTGCCTTTGGAGCTTTCCTGGCAACCCCGTCACCCTTGTCTGCCCGTTGCGGCGGGCGGCCCTTCTTGGCCTGCCCCGACTTCCCTCCTGCCTTATCGTCGAGGAGCTTCTTCGTCAGATTTGGGAAATTTTCACCGTAATTGAAGAAGAGCTCTTCGCCGGCTTTGATATCCCTCATTGCCGTGAACTTGATACGGTATTCGCCGTTGACGTAGAGAATGCGGGGTGTGATGTTGCATCCGCGCTTGTCGTGCTCAGAGGCGTGGTTTATGTATCGACTCAAGTTGCCGTAAGTCGCTGCGTCCACCCAAATACCCTCGTTTTCCAACAGTGTGAACACGTACGAGATACTGGATTCCTCGTCAAAAACGTCACCACGCCTGGCCTCCCTTCGAACACCTTCGTCGTGACTGATGAGTTCTCCAACATATTCGATGATGAAGTCATCCTGAGCAATATCCTCTGCTGTAAATAACCCGTATCCCACACCCTCCAGCTGGCTTTGGCCAAGAATCAAGCCTTTCTGCGCGCCTCTCTGCAGGGAACAGTTCTGGCAACCGGTGGAATGAAGACTCTCATCGTCGGCGTTCTCGGGGTTGGCCCTTTCCAATACGCCACATGTGCCGCAAAGTTCTGGATCGCATTCGCGATTCAGCTGCACGCAAATGCAAGGCCTGTCTTTTTGCTTCGAGAGGCAAGTTTTCCCGAGGGAATGACAAGCACAACCTGTGAACTTATATGCACAACAGTCAACGGTGCAATGGCAATACTTTTCGCAAAGTAGGTTGTTTTGAACACAGGTGCAGCTGTCGGAAGTGCATGGCCCTTCGTGAGAGCAAGGCTCCATGAGTTCACGCCGCTGGTGCTCATGACTCACAATGTGCTCTTGCCAGTCCCCGATGAGCGTCTTCTTAATCCGATCATACCATGTAATAGTTCTGAATTGAGGGGTTTTGGCTGGGGGCTCCGGTGGAGGTATTGAGACATTCATGAGCTCGTACTCGCGGTGGACATCACAGCAATCACGATCAAGGAAGTTAGCAGCTAAACATAGAGGATCCTGCTTCACCTTACTGTGATCCGCTGTGACGAGAATCGATCGCAAGACATCATGTTCCTCGTTTGACCAGGGCGGACTCTGGTGCTCCTCGGAAGGGCTATTCAGAGCGCGATAGCAATGTCGATCACACGGTGTCGCCGAATGGCCGTTTGACATGACTTGGCCGTTGGCATTCTTGCGTCTTCTTCGCTTAAGCATGTCTGACAAGCGTGGGGTGATGGACAATGTCCGTCTTTCATTGTTCTCGTCATATTCTCCATGCTCGCATGAATGACTGTAACAAATGACGCACCCCAGAATGCAGTATGTGCCCAAATTATACTCTGCCAGTTCATCTTCGCCCTTGAAGGAACTGGCCCCATCTTTGGCTGTAGGCTTAGAGTCCATGACACTGTCAACAGCCTCGTCCAGAAGCAGAACATGGCGCAATTTGAGATGATGTTGTTCTTGATCCTTGTGCTTCTGTTGCGAATCACTTGCGACCTGTGGTAGGGCATTGCGGAAAGCCTTGTCAAATGCTTCGGTGAAGGCCTTGGCCATCTTGTTGGCTTCGGTCGAAGAAGTGACATCGGATTCGCGATGCGAGTTGAGAATGTCCGTTTTTTGACGAGGGGTAATGGCATCATCGGAAACCTGATGAGCCATGTATCGGATCAGCGTTGACTTGTTGCAGCCGGGAATAGAGAGTTTGTCGAGCCAGCTGTCAATGTAAAGCGAGACAGTTGCGGCATATTCTGACCTGTGAGTCAAGGGGAGTTTGTCATCCTGCTTCATTGGCTTGAAACCTGATTTCCGGTCAATCTCCTCCAGCTCCAACAGCCAACTGCTGTATTTGCTCTCTTCTGAGCTTTCCAAGTCTCTCAAATGAGGGACAAATGTTAGCATGGTGTTTGGAGTAAGCACATTCTTCTTAATTTCCACATGATGGAATCGGTACCGAGGTACACGCTCCTCATTCGTTCGTATGCATACGGCATCGTAGCGTCCCTCGCGAGCTTCTTTCCTAAGTTTGCTGTGCTGCTTGTGCTGCTGCACATTGTTAGCTGAAACTATTCAAACGAGAGTGTTGTAGTGGCTGACCTACCTTGAACTTGACCCCCATGCTTTGATCAGTTTTGCTTAATGAAGGGTTGGCTTTGAGGTTGGCGAACAGGTCAGTGCCTGTGTGAACACGACGCTCGGTAGCCTCATTTGATTCGATGAGGTAAGCCGTTAACTGAGCATGATGATCCTTGATATCCTGTTGAAAGGACTTCAATGTGTCCACAATCCTTGGGACATCCCAGGCTGGCTTCTGGGGTGTTTGGACTTTGGGAGTGCTTTTCACAGTCTGACGGGCCTTGGGAGTAGTGATCCTGATGGTGTGGGAAGCCTTGGGGGTGGTCTTGACTGTTTGAGAGGGCTTGGGGGTGGTCTTGACTGTTTGAGTAGGCTTCGGGGTAGTGACCTTGACTGTTTGGGAGGGTTTGGGAGTGGTGGTCTTGGCTACTTGGGGGGGTTTGGGGATAGTAGTCTTGACTGCTTGGGAGGGTTTGACAGTCTGGGTAACCTTGGTAGTCTGTGAGGTTTTGGGGGTAGTGGTCTTGACGGGCTGAACAGTCTGACGAGGATGCGAGTCCAAGGGCGGCGTTACTTGCTGCGAGCCTGAGCTGAGCCTCGCTCCGGAAAACTCGGCCATTGCGCGAGCATCAACAGCAGGTGGCGGTGGCTGGACGGGCTTCGTGGATGTAGCAGTAAAAAAGTGAGAAAACACCATTGGAATCACTTCTCGAGTAGGCCTAAAAGAGTTGACGTGGGGAGGTCCGTTGACGGGAAGGGGGCTGTCGGAGTCGCGTGCGCTCATGCGAGAGTGGGAGGAGGGTGAATGAGTGACGGTGATAGGAGAAGCCAATGCGTGGTGAAATGTGGTAAATGGTGTTTCTGGCAGCGGCTGCGGTTCTGGGTAAGGGAGCTGCAGATGGGGAGGGAACTGGGGAGGCGGTGGATTGGGATCGTAGTCTTCTACCAGAGTCAAGTCGATGATGTTGGGTGCAAAGTCCATGAGTCTCGCGAACGACCTATCAACAAGGTTTTCAGGATAGCCCCTCAACGGTCCCCGTGGCGGATACGTCGACCATTCTCTAAGGAACCAAGGGACATGCGTCATGCAGCCGTCGAGGATGCCACATAAGTCGGGTATCCTGAAGGTGGTTGTGATGGAAGAGGGAGCGAGGCAGGCTCCGTCTTCCTGGCCGTTGCTGGGAACGCGTTTGCGACAAGGCTCGGAGACGGGAAATCTGTCGAGACAGAGAGCGAGAGTGAGAGGGAAAGACCCAGTCCGGCAGAAACCAGGACGAGCAACTTGTCTCGACTCAAGAGTTGGGCACTACCCAAGGAAAAACTATGCGACACGGCAACGGCTCGCAAAATGGCGATCCATGCAAGCGCTGTGTCGTTCAGGTGTCGCACTTTGAGAGTCCCTGTGAAGTGAGTAGACGTGAGTGAGAGAAATGGATACGCGTTGAGGAGTCTGCACGGGGGTCGCAGGGGGGCGCGTTACCATCTGAGTTTAGGCTCGATTGCGCTGCACGCCCCTTCCTTCTTTGGTCAGCCGGAGCGACCTGCCATGTTTCTAGGGGTTACATTAGCGAGGCAGGAAGGCCTTGTGGTCCTTTCTTCATCCGGGTGAGAGAAAAAAAAGAAAACGAGCTGGTAAAGGAAATAAATATTGTTCTTGTATGACAATGATCTGTTTGTCAAAATACAAACGCTCAGGTACCTTGGTGAGTAAATACAGCTCCTCACCCGCCTACACAAATGAATCGTTTGTTGCAATGACCTTCGCTTTACCCCTTATTATTCATTTTCTTAATTGATATGTCACATGCTGTCCAAAAATGTTGCCGCTCTAATTATGGAGCCACTGCCGGAAACACGCAGACAGTCACCGAACCTACACACGTATTTCCGAATAAATACACAAACAAAGCTCGCGATTATCCATCGTTGTTACATAGGACATGTTTGTTACATGATTGACGACAAAAGATCAAAAGATGAGCGGGTACGGGTATTTTATAAGTTGCAGGTTGCTGACCAAGGTCTTAGCCGGGCACCCGGTCCAGCGGAAGCTGCCATTAATCTTCATGATGATTAATTCTCAGTACCTGGAGCCCAAATTTACATCAAGCAGATTGACACATTCGATAAGTACCTACATAAATGTTATGTTTTTGGCTGGCCACTAAGGTGTTGCAAATGTATGGGATAAGTAAGAGACGCATGCGCCTTATATGTACTTGTATTGCGAGCACGGCCGAGGGACTGCTGGCACAAATTAGAACTCTACGCTTGAGTACCGTATGAATTAACGTACAAATCTATGTATTTATATACTTAAATTTGGCATGTCACTATGGCTAGTCTACTACTGGATTGCCCGAATTGATTTGAATTCTCCAGAATATACGGAATACATGTTTTGATAATGCTCAGCAAGGCTGACAGGGAGTTTCTCCGATCTACAAGGCTATCCTCGTCAATCTGTTCGCGAAGCAACTGTATATTCTTGGGTCAACTGGATCATCATACCGCGCTATGTAGTTAATCAACAAACAGACCTAGCATCAATTGCCGACGTTTCAACAAGCTGGCTGGCCATGGAGAAGAACGACTGACTTCCCGAATACGTTGGATCGGCGACGTTCTTCGGGACGCCGGGAACAGCTCTCTGGGATTGGAACCACGCGCTCAACCCTGAAAATCATGGTGGAAGGGTCCGTCCACGTCTTTCAACTTCGTCATTACTTTCCTTAGTCGTCAGCTAGCGTTGTCATGGCTCGAAGTTTGTACGCTGCGAGCCGCTTTGGGATTTGAAGTGAGACCGGGACCCGGATTCCTCCAAGCAGGAATCCTGGAGGGGGAGGGCAACGGAGGGACCTGGGGCAGGCTGTGCATCAAGTCTATAGACTTTTCTCAAACATGTAAAAGCCCGCGACGTAAAGTACAGGTACAAAAGCTCACAAGAGCTACCGGTATCCAGCTCGGTGATGAGCTCACCACCCGTCAAAAATATTGTGGATCCAGATGACGTCTGCTGCCTTCAGGTGTGACGATCTTGGTCTCCGCATAACAACACCACCCTCCAGTTTGCAGCTTTCTCTTCAGCCATAAAACGTTACCCATCATCCCAGCTTCAATCCGACCCTCTCTCGACAATTACCCCTTGTTGCTTCTTCTGCAGCTCTCCGTCAATCCATCTTTATCCCCACATACGATACCCTGCTTGATCGACTCGGCACTTTTCTGCGAATAAGCATCACTCCTGCATTCCTACCGCTGTCAGCCTCTTCGCATCAACTACCTACCTCCAAGATGCATCGAACATACTCTATGCGCCAATCCCGGGCGCCTACTGCATCCCAGCTTCAGGTATGCCATCTCAAAAGCAATGCGCATATCGTATTTCTTGTTCGCGGCATGATTCTAATAACGTGGCCAGAACCCCCCTCCTCCGCCCTCCTCCACTAAATCCGGACGTCTCTTCAAGGGTAGTTTGGGTAAGCCGCCACCAACGTCAATCGTGACATCCACGAGCCGGTCGATACGAAAAGTAATTGGCTATCATATTGTCTCTTGAGACTAACAAACATCACATTTCAGGTCATGCTCTGCGCCGTAATGCTGGCGGAGCCTTCGGGCCAGACCTAGCTAAGAAGCTTTCTCAGCTTGTGAAGATGGAGAAGAATGTCATGCGCAGCATGGAGACAGTCGCACGAGAGCGCATGGAAGTTGCTGTAAGCACTAGACATTGTGGTTGGAAGAGACATGGCTGACCTCTTCACCAGCAACAACTCTCAATCTGGGGCGAGGCCGGAGATGAAGACGTTTCTGACGTCACCGACAAACTCGGCGTTCTTCTTTACGAGATTGGTGAGCTCGAAGACCAATATGTCGATCGATATGATCAGTATCGAATCACCATGAAGAGTATCCGCAACATTGAGGCTTCAGTTCAGCCCAGTCGCGACCGTAAGGCCTAGTTGAATCGAAACACTCGATTAGCTCATTAACGTCTGATAGGCAAGCAAAAGATCACGGACCAAATTGCCCAATTGAAGTACAAGGAGCCAAACTCTCCCAAGATTGTCGTCCTCGAACAGGAACTCGTTCGCGCCGAAGCCGAATCGCTCGTCGCCGAAGCCCAGCTTTCTAATATCACCCGAGAGAAGGTCAAGGCAGCATACACGTACCAGTTTGACGCCCTTCGTGAGCACTGCGAGAAGGTTGCCATTATTGCTGGCTATGGAAAACACCTGCTCGAGCTGATTGACGACACTCCGGTCACTCCGGGTGAGACGCGACAGGCCTACGATGGCTACGAGGCTAGCAAGGCTATCATCCAAGACTGCGAAGACGCCCTCACCAACTGGGTTACTTCTAATGCTGTAGTCTCTTCCAAACTTTCTACCCGCGCCCGAACTTTGTCTCAGCGCCGCCGAAACCATATCCGCGCCAGGAATGAAGGCCATGACCTGTCGGGCCAAGATGTTCCTCTCGATGATAGCAGCTCCTGGCACGCAAGAGACGTCGAGAGCGATGAAGAGGATGAAGAAGACATTCGCGGGTCAATGATTGGCAGCGATGGAGGTTTGAACGGTGAGTCTCGAGGACGCACTCAAGAAGTCGCCGTTGCATAGGAGGCTGGGGCAACTGGGTGTTATCTCGACGAAGCGGTGGTAATATAAGATGAGTGGCACAGTGTTCAGGATGAGGATATAATGCGACGGCCTACTATGATGGATATTGGCCTCGGTGCAAGAGGCGTTTTGGGAGATGCTGGGCCGAACGATTTTTAAAAGGTTGTTTGGATCCCATTTCTAGGTAGTTAGGTATCTTGGTTACTTTTCTCGATTCCCTACGTTTGAATACGAAATTTTTATACAACATTTGACCTCCTGAGTTGACTGGCAAACTCCTCGACTTCCATCTTGACAATGTGCTGACCGGGCACGACGACCAAACCAAGATAGCGTGAGGTCATGTCCAGTGTGACGGGTCCACCAGCAGCCTTCTCTATCGCCTCGAGACGCTGTTTGGCGGTAGGCTGGCGGTACTCATATGTGTTGGCCAGGACTATGTTTTGGTCCTTGCAAGCATCATCAGCATACCACAGGGCGAAGAGTAGATGATTTGGGAATGGTCTGGACGAACGGGATCTGTGCACTTGAGAGCTCCCCAGAAGAGGCGACCGTCTGAGGTCTGGACGCGAAGAGTTTTGTTTAATATACTGGTGAGATACTCTCGGGCCTCACCTGGGTCCATTATGGTATATCTGCAGCGTTTTGTGGGTTGATGAAACGAGTTAGGGCCTTGAGGATGAGATTTGATATATCGGACTTTATAGAGGCTGAGGCTGATAAAGCTGAGATTGAGAGACATCCCGGTTTGGCAGGTTGGCAGGCGATGTTGTGGGCCAATGAATGACCAGTTCAAGACCCACCCTGACGTTATGGAGGGATAGGACGCCGCGTTTAGGGAACCGTGAATGCTGACTGAAGCCTGGCAACTTTGCTTTTGAAACAAACGCACTTTCCCACTCGATTCCGAGTCGGAGACAAGTCACCGACATCTTCAAAGATATGCTGTCGTAATGAGGCATCTCGGTTGAGGGCAGAACCTCTGACGGTATTCTGCTACACTCTGGCAATCTGAAGATTCGCCATGGGTGTTAACGGCCTCTGGGCCGTGGTTCAGCCATGCGCGCGACCGACAAATCTAGCAACTCTGAATCGCAAACGCCTAGCCGTCGATGCTTCCATTTGGATTTACCAATTCCTCAAGGCTGTGCGCGACAAAGAAGGAAATGCTCTACGCAACTCTCACGTTGTCGGTTTCTTCCGTCGCATATGCAAGCTCCTTTGGTTCGGTATCCTGCCAGTGTTTGTGTTTGATGGCGGAGCCCCAATTTTGAAGCGGCAGACAATTCTGAACCGGAAGCAGAGGCGCGAGGGTCGTCGTGAAGATGCCGTCAGGACTGCGGGCAAGTTGCTCGCGGTACAGATGCAACGCATCGTGGAGGAGGAGGAAGATAAGAGGCGAAGAAACAAGGACCGCGTTGCCGCGCGAGAGGAGGAGATGCAAGAGGAACTCCCCGACCCAAGCCAATTCGTCTACGTTGCAGAGGAGGGCATGACCCAAAATGAACGAGCGCAGAACAGGAGATTCCGGAAACAGGATGCCTACCATTTGCCCGACCTAGACGGCGGCGGCATTGCCGCCATGGGCAAGCCCGATGACCCGCGAATCATGAGTGTTGAGGAACTGGAAGAATATGCCCGTCAGTTTCATGCTGGCGAGGATATCAATCTATACGACTTCAGCAAAATCGATTTTGACGGCGAATTCTTCAAGAGCTTGCCTCCCCCAGATCGATACAATATCCTCAATGCCGCGAGATTACGAAGCCGCCTGAGATTGGGTCTTAGCAAAGATCAGTTGGATGATATGTTTCCAGATCGTATGGCCTTTTCTAGATTTCAGATTGAGAGGGTCAAAGAGAGAAATCATCTTACGCAGCGACTCATGCTTGAAGTCGGCATGACGGGAACTGACTTGACGCTTGGCGTCAATGGGAGAATCGCCGGAGAGAAGAACCGAGAGTATATTCTAGTCAAGAATGACGGAGTTGAAGGGGGCTGGGCGCTCGGCGTTGTGAGTAAGGAGAAGGATGTTGGAGAGGCACATAAACCTATTGATGTCGACGCGATCCAAGTCCAGTATCAATCCAAGGATAACGATGAGGAGGATGAAGACACAGATTTTGAGGACGTTCCGATCGAGGGCCTGAACCGACTACCAAAACCATCGTCTGCGGCTTTGGTCAGGATGGAAGGAGATGGGGCTTGGGAAAGTACACGTCCAAATTCAGTTGCCATGCATGGTGACAAACCCTCTGTCGCCGATAATGAGGGATCTTTATTCATTGAAGACAATGTTGGGGATGTTAATGAGCTGCTGAACGCCCAAAACGACGAAGGCTTGCATCCCGAAGAAGAGGATGACCTCAATCGTGCCATTGCTCTCTCGTTACAAAACCAGCATGGAATCGACCTGGAGACGGAAACTGAGGGAGTTCTCGAAGATGTTCCTTTTGAGGAATCGACTTGGAAGCAAAAGTCTGTCGAGACAGCGAAACCAATCGTCGGTACCGGCGGTTCGATGATTGCTCACATCGTCAACAATCGGGCTAATGCAGCAGTGCCAAGGCGTCAAGAGAAAGAGGTTGCTGCGGACAGCGACAGTGAAGATGACATGCAGGCCATCATGGCGAGATCCAGGCGCATGAAGAAGCCGCAGCCAGCACCAACCCTAGAGAATAAGAAGAATCCATTTGATGGGCCATTGCCTTTTCCAAAGCTCGACTGGGGTTCGTCCATATTTGCAAAGAAGCCACCTCAAAAGAGCACAGAGGACACGGACAAGGGCGATGCCGCGGAACCTGAGGATGTCGAGGATGAGACAGCTGGAGGCTTTGAAAGAGGGCCTGAGAAGGATGGCCCAAAACCTCTTCCTCCTTGGTTGACCGACGACAGCGATATTCGGGATTCGTTGAAGAAGCAACAAGAGGCAGAACGAGAAATCAATGCCGAGGATCGCTTAGCTGCAGAGGAAGAAGAGAGACTTCGACGACGCGAAATGCAAGACCGGCTTATCGAAATCGAATCCTCATCGGATGATGACGACGAGATCCAGATCATTGAAATACCTTCACCGACAGACAATTCAAAAGAGAGTCCACCTATTTTTGCTGATAATGACGAGACTGAAGCCAAAGCTGCGGATAGTGATACCGAGCCATCAGGATCTCACCAAATGGATGCCACCGAAGCGACTTCTGAACCGGAATTTATCGACATTCAAGTGCCTGTTGAGGTTTCGGGAGAGGCGCCGAGTTTCAACGATGAGAAGCAATCTTCGGCATCTCCCGAACCCGAATTCGAAGATGTTCCTGTGGCGTCCCATACGGAAGCGGCTCCGAAAAGCCTGCCTCTGACTTTTGAAAGTGATCACACCGTGAATGCTCCGGTATCTACTGAGAACCGGCCGGATGTGGATATTGATGATGCGCTCTTTGAGGATGACGACGATGAGTTTAGCGACCCAGGAGATGAAGAGCTCTTGGCGCAAATGGCCGAAGAAGCTGAGGAGCATGCTCGGTTCGCCAGTGAGCTGAATCACAAATCAGCTGAGCAGAACAGAGAGGATTACGAAAAAGAGCTGCGTGCACTCCGAAATCAACAGAAGAAGGACCGTCGGGATGCTGACGAAGTGACCCAAGTCATGATTACGGAATGTCAAGCATTGCTTCGACTGTTTGGTATTCCATATATTACAGCTCCTATGGAAGCCGAGGCCCAATGTGCCGAACTCGTGCACCTAGGCCTCGTGGATGGTATTGTGACGGATGACTCAGACATTTTCTTATTTGGAGGCACTCGAGTCTACAAGAACATGTTCAACGGCAACAAGTTTGTGGAGTGTTACTTGGGTGCGGACATTGAAAAGGAGCTGTCGCTATCTCGAGAGCAGCTCATCTCGCTGGCGCAGCTCTTAGGGTCTGATTATACGGATGGACTCCCGGGCGTTGGACCTGTTACAGCAGTTGAGATCCTGTCCGAGTTTCCCGGAAGAAATGGCCTACAAGACTTCCACAAATGGTGGCAAGACGTGCAATCTCAAACTCGACCTAAGGAGGCCGATGCACCGTCATCTTTCCGAAGGAAGTTTCGCAAGTCGCAGGCCGCTAAGCTTTTTCTCCCGCCGGGTTTCCCTAGCCCGGCAGTCTACGATGCATATCTCCAACCAGAGGTTGATGATAACACCGAAGCTTTCCAATGGGGAGTCCCTGACGTGGAGGGCTTGCGGCAGTTTCTTATGGCTACTATTGGCTGGAGCAAAGAACGGACAGACGAAGTGCTGGTGCCGGTGATCAAAGACATGAACAAGAGGGATCGTGAAGGTACACAGGCCAACATCACGCGATTCTTTGGGGGTGGTGTAGGAGTCGGCGCAAAGGAAGCATTTGCCCCGCGGCAGCGAGGTCAAGGGAGCAAGCGAATGGCCGCGGCCGTCGACAGATTGAGGGCCAATGTCACGGGAGAAAGCTCGACCACGGCAGCTCAGACGAATGCCACAGGAAAGCGGAAGCGAGCCGCGAGGAGGGAGGTTGTAGAAGGAGAGGGACGGGATGAAGGGGACGAAGAGGGACAAGTTGAGGATACTGATCAAGGCGATGAGGTCCCAAGGAATAAAGGTAGAGGTCGAGGTAAGAAGCGAAGTAAAGCGTAAAACGTAAGACTAGGTATGTAAGATGGATTTGTGTATTTGTATGGGTTAAATATAAGGTGCTTGGGGACCTTGGATAGACCAACTTGGGAAGAATAGATATTTTGGCTATACAGAAAGCCGATTATCTAACAATAGTCGACATGTCTCATCAATTTATGTCCGGAGTGTTATTATACCTCTGTCTGGAGCATGTACATGTACATGTCAGTTGATGAAACCCACACCTTAATCGAGCACCCCACACGTTCGGATCGGTGGAGTAAAGTTTGATAAGGGCAAAACTTCGGCTGAACGTGCTCACGTGCCCTCCCGCAACCTCGAAGACTCGGAGGCTCAGGTAAAGCAGCATCCAGCTAAAAAGTGGTGCGTAGCGATTGCGTTAAGCTTCCTACCTGCCTGCAACCTGGACATTGATTACCTATCTATTCTGTGTTTGTCTTTGCCTGCGGCATATTTTCTTTCTTGCTTCTTCAACCCTCTCCTCCCTTTCTTGTTTCTCACCTGGATTTTTGCCACACGAAATGGATCAACGAGAGCTCGAGTCGCGCGTCAAGGCGCTGAATAAGTGCGTGGCTGCTAATGAGCCACCGGAGAATGCGCTCAAGATGCTGGATACTTTGAAGAAAGAGGCCAAACCTACCGAGGAGATGTTGAGGGTAAGTCGTTACGTTTATTGTCTTGTTGCGCCTTGGTAGATCAAGTGCGAAAGCGCCTCCAGCCTTGCTTTCTCCTGCGCTGCTTTCTCCGACGTCATTCATGATGCGCCGCATCGCTCGGTGTATGCATGATTGCGGCCATGCGCTTTTGTTGGATACTTGACAGTGACTCTTGCCATTCTTTCCGCGCACAGCTGTCGCATTCATGATTGCCCGGCCTTCGACTAACATGATCTGCTCACCCCTTAGGCCACTCGCGCTGGTGTCTATGTCGCAAAGCTTCGATCGAATCCAAACAAAGAAATCGCCCGCTCCGCCTCCGAGCTAGTCATCAAATGGAAGAAGCTCGTCGAGCAAGAAAAGAACTCCAAGTTAAACAAGGCCAAGAAGGGCTCTCCCGCGCCAGCTCAGACGTCGTCTCCCGCTCCCCCAGCATCATCCGGCGGCGCCAAGCGAGCCTTCAAAGGCGATCCCGAGAAACGAAAGTTCGACACCGACGGCGTCGATATCAAGCGCACCGATTCAAACGTCCGAAACCAATGCATCGGCCTGATTTACAATGGACTTGCGTACCGATCTACCAGCCCAGAGTCTGATGTTATCGCCAAGGCCGTCGCCGTCGAGCACGCTGCCTTCAGCCATTTTAAAGGCGAGGGTCCCGATTACAAGAAGAAGATACGATCGCTCTTCTCCAACCTCAAGAACAAGTCCAACCGGGAACTGGGACGACGGGTCCTGTCGGGAGAGGTATCGGCGGATAGATTTGTCGTAATGACGGACGATGACTTGAAGAGCGAGGATCAGCGCAAGAAGGAGGTAGAGCTGGAGAAGGAAAATATGAAGAAGGCTCAGGTTCCCATGGCCGAGAAGAGTATCAGCGACAGCTTGGAGTGCGGTCGTTGTAAGCAGAAGAAGGTCAGCTACACGCAAGCTCAGACGCGCAGTGCCGATGAACCTATGACGACGTTTTGTGAATGCATGAATTGCGGACACCGATGGAAGGTATGCTACTATACGACTCACACCTCTGTGCATTTGATCCCCAAGACTAACGTGTTGGCCAGTTCTCATAAACTCGGTGAAAACGGGGGCGCTGCGTTGCGTTGCGCAGCGAGAATCGCGTTCGTGGGTATGCTATATAGCGGGAGGACTCGGAGTTTTATGGGAATCGGGGCGGTGACTTAATCTTGTACCAAGAACAAAGACTACGGGGGGCGCGTGATACCTTTCTCTATTTTTTTGATCCCAGCGAAGAAGAAATGCAAAAGTTTTTGAAGCGCGTCAGAGGCTTTTGTGTGAGTGTATATCATTGACATGATTGGTGCTGTTGATGATGTGCAAACACGAGTGGCAGGGAAACAAATTGAGTCCTTGTTTAGAATGGTAGAGTTGGGTCTTGGCTATTCTTTTCTTGTAGAGATAGTTTAACTAATGATTTTTGTCTATTTTTTCTTCCTTTAATTTCACTTCTTACTATTGATCTTGGTTCTTGGGTATGCCCAGCTCAGAAAACAAGTCGGTCGCCTCCCCGTCGCCCTCCCGCCCCATCTCCTTGATGTGCTTCCAGAACTTGCTCAGGTGCCGCGCCCCCGAGTCGCATAGGATGGTGACGACGGTGCTCCTCGGCGGCAGCGTCATGGCCGTGGCCACGGCGGCGGCGCAGTTGACGGAGCTGCTGCTCCCGACGAAGATGCCGTCGCGCTCGACGAGCCACCGGGCCATGCGGCACGCCTGCTCGTCCGTCACCTTGACGGCGTCGTCGAGGAGCTCCCGGCCGGCCTCGAAGTTTTGCGTCAAGCGCGTGATGCCGATGCCCTCGACCATGCTGTCGACCTGCTGGCGGCGCCGCGTGCCCTCGCGCTCCGTCGGCGAGTACATGACACCGTGCCGGACCTTGTTGTACAGCCCGCTGCCCTGGGGGTCCGCCAGCACCACCTTCACGTCCGAGAGCTGCTTCTCCTCCTTGAGGTACTTTGCGATGCCCGAGACGGTGCCGCCGGTGCCCGCGCCCGCGACAAAGGCGTCCAGGTGGCCGCCGCCCGTCTGCCGCCAAATCTCGGGGCCGGTGCCGCGGAAGTGCGCCTGCCAGTTGGCCTCGGACTCGAACTGGTTGGCGAAGAAGCCCCGGCTGCCGTCGGCGTGCCTGCCGGCGTGCTCGAGGGCGTGGCGCCTGGCCAGGTTGACAAAGTGGTCGGGGCTGGTGATGGGCGCAACCGCGACGCGGTCCACGGCGGCGCCGAGCTGCAGCAGCAGGTCCGACTTCTCGAGGGCCTGGTCGTCGGGCATGAAGATGTGCGCGCGGTAGCCCTTTGCGCGGGCAAGCGTGGCCAGCGAGATGCCGGTGCTGCCCACGGTGCCCTCGTAGATGGTGTCCCCGCGGTGAGGGACGAGCAGGCCCTGCGCCTCGGCCTCGAGGATCATGTTCAGGGCCACGCGGTCCTTGGGGCTGTTGCCCGCGCCGTTGAGGAACTCTGCTTTGGCCAGGATGGTGCGCCCTGTGGCCTCGGAGAGGGACTGGATGTTGATGAGCGGCGTGTTGCCGATGCACGCCTCGATGCCCTGGCCGACGGTGCTCCCGCGCGAGGCCGGCGACTCAAAGTAGGCACCCGACGACGATTCGTGGTCCTCGAGCTTCACGGGCGTCCAGAAGAGGCTGCCGCGGCCTGACGCATCAGTGCCGTGCGAGCGGCGCTTGCGCTGGTAGCGACGCTCGAGGTCGGGATAAAAGTCCTTCAGGCCCAGCGTCACGAGAACACCCGCCGTGAAGGCAATGGCCACGGCGGCGGAGCCATAAGCCTTGGGATGGTCGCTCAGAGCCATGCAACAAGCTGCACTCTTACCAAATACAACAAAGTACTTGAAGAGCGAGGTTTCCTGGAGTTGTGAGTGAGTCTATAGCAGACCCTTGGGCATGGAGGCGAGTTTGCGAAAACTTGTGTGGGCACTGTAAATGTCGTCATGTGTTTGTACTGTGAGGCCTGGTGTATGGACGGGACCTCATGAGACGTGTACTTGGCTGGTTCGCTATGAGATCTCAACCAGATTACAGGTCAAATCCCTATTGATGGAATTGAATTTGTATGAAATTGAACATTATGCCTCACAAAGGAGGTGTCAGCTCATATTTCCTCCTTCATGCGTGAGCACCTACGACTAACACAACGATCATAGTGTGGACTATGTTTGGTGAATGAACTCTCTCATGAACTGTTGCCATAGAATTACAAAAGGCCCGCCAAATCAATGCATACAAGCTTCAGAGTTGTAAAACGAAAGCAATACAAGTCTACATGGCGATATGTGTGTGTACCTCACACACACATACGCTCAAGGCTTCATTGCATGTACACGAATTGAGTGCGCCAGTTAGAGTGGTTCGATCCAAGTCCAACCGCCCAGTCTTCATCTGTGCCTTAATCAAATCAAAAATACAACAAAATATACGTAAAAGCAAAAAGAAACGACACCTGCAGGATTCGAACCTGCGCGTGCGAACACAATGCCTTGATATGCTTGATAGCAGGGCATCGCCTTAACCACTCGGCCAAAGTGTCTGATATGCAAGTTAATGGGCGTAATGTACTATATATACTACGTTTCGCGTTATCCAACTTCCGTCCCTGGCATCATGACAGCTTTCAGGGACTATTACTTGCGTCTTACCCTTTATGTCAGTATGTAAACGCTCATATAGCAATTGATAAGAGCCGTGAAGAAGCATTTCCTGTGATTCATGAACCTCTGAACCTCTCAAGTCGGAGCAAGATGCCCCTCCTGCTACAATCCAAATAGGAAATGTCTCAACTGATGGCGCGCCAATTCCAGCGAAAGGTGCACCTCCCTTTACTAACCGCCGCAGGGACCCTTCCCCGAGATTCACCCGACCCTCGTACTTCGTACCCCCCATTGGAACATTCTGAGCCGCCTTTCGTCCTGATCGACATCTTCGGCTTAAAAAAAGAAGCATCCCGATCCACGATGCTGCATTTGGTGTTGAAGTCACCAAGAGAAAGCCACCACTTGTACCATGGATTCTCCCATTGTCACCCAGCTGTTCCGTCAGCTATTTCGACATAGACCACCTGGGTGTCAGGGCCAGCTACCTCGACTGAGAAACGGCGTAAGGAGCTGTAGTCTTGAGCTTGGCTGCCCACGACATGGCCATGGCCAGCAGACAAGGCCATATGTCTCTCGGCCCTCCCGCGATCGGGGCATGAAGACAAACGAGAGTCGATGGCAACAGCGCACCAATATTCTTCCCGAGGATCGATCAGCCGAGTTCTCAGAGTATCCCTACATTACCTTACCCGAGCTCAAGCAACGAACCGAGCGACCACGAAAGGTCAAGATGCTGCTACGGGATTTTATCGACGGTAACGACCCAATTGGCCTCAGGGCTACGTTTCTTGTCTAATTAAAAGTATAGACAGTTTATACAACCCCAACTACGGATACTTCTCCAAGCAAGCCGTCATCTTCAGCCCCGGCGAACCGTTCGACTTCAGCACAATGCGAGACGAGATCGAGTTCCAATCCATCCTCGGCGAGCGCTACACCGAATTCGAAGACCTTCTCGACGACCGAGACGGCGAAAATCCCACGCGCCAGCTATGGCATACTCCTACTGAGCTGTTCCGTCCTTACTACGGCGAGGCCATTGCCCGGTACCTCGTCTCCAACTACCGCCTCACCACCTATCCTTACCACGATTTGCTCATCTATGAAATGGGCGCTGGCCGTGGAACCCTCATGCTCAACATTCTCGACTACATCCGCGAAGTCGATCCCCAAGTCTATGCCCGCACCAAGTTTAACATTATCGAAATCTCCTCATCTCTCGCTGCTCTCCAGAACCGCCATCTCCTCTCCTCAGCCGCCTCGCGGGGCCATTCCGACAAGGTCGAAATCATCAATCGCTCCATCTTTGATTGGGATCAATACGTTCCATCACCGTGCTTCTTTCTGGCCATGGAGGTCTTTGACAACTTCTCCCACGACGGCATCCGATACGACGTGAATACCGAAGAACCTCTACAAGGCCACGTCTTGATCGACGGCGACGGAGACTTTTACGAGTTTTACGTTCGTGAGCTTGACCCTATAGCTGCTCGCTACTTTCGCGTGCGCCATGCTGCCACGGGAGGAAACTATCCAAGACCATATCCCACCAATGCTTTCCTGCGCTACCTCTCCACCAAAATGCCCTTTGCCGCAAACCTCTCAGATCCTGAATTCATCCCTACCCGTTTGATGCAGTTCTTTGACGTGCTGGAAAAGTACTTTCCGGGTCATCGCCTCGTCACCTCCGATTTTGACTGGCTACCACAAGCTGTGAAAGGGCTCAACGCTCCTGTCGTGCAGACCCGGTATAAGCGGCGGATGGTGCCAGTCACGACTCCGTTGGTATGTTCCTCCGATGGCTTCATGGCAACATGCATCTGGCCACCGTCCATGGCTAACAGGAAAACAGGTGCACCAGGGCTACTTTGACATTCTCTTCCCCACCGACTTTCGCATCACCGAAGCCCTGTATCGAGCCATCACCGGCAAGCTGACCCGTGTCATGTCGCACGGCGACTTCATGCGCAAGTGGGCTTATGTCGAGGACACGGAAACGCGCAGCGGCGAGAACCCCCTCATCTCCCATTACCGCAACGCCAGCGTCTTGGTAACCGTGTAAGAATAGTAGAAGAATTGGAATAGGAAAAAAAAAAACAAGACTGGAATGTATAAAAAGGAAGGGCACTTGTAGAACTCGGATAGGGAAAATGAATATACCCCTCTATGGAAACTGCCAGTGACGACTGACTGGCAATTGTACAAAGCATGGCCGCTCTCACAAAGATTCAAACCATGATTCGTCTCACTTTGCATATGTGTCTATACTTTTATGTATGTGTTTTCCCATTCAGTTGACTAACCGGGCCTGAAGCCATCATTCTCCTTACTATATGACACCGTTTCCCATAAATCCGAGCAGAGAGTTACAACCTTTGCGAGCACTTCCTTTTCATATTACACACTCTACAACTTCAACTTTTCACTGAGCCACTTCGTCGCGGTCTCAACACCGTCATCAATGTTCTCGGGCTTGGTACCCTGGCCCTGTCGTGAGGGCTCCTTGCCACCGGAGCGGCCACCGATGACCTC
Source organism: Rugonectria rugulosa (assembly GCA_023509875.1). Classification (NCBI taxonomy): domain Eukaryota; kingdom Fungi; phylum Ascomycota; class Sordariomycetes; order Hypocreales; family Nectriaceae; genus Rugonectria; species Rugonectria rugulosa. The sequence continues at coordinate 51,807 of JALNIO010002202.1, read as the reverse complement.
GGACACAGAGGCGGCCCAGTGCTCGGCAGTGACACCTTGAGAGGACAGGTGCTGGATAGGCAAATTAGTATTGTTTCGGAATCATCGGAGAGTATTAGAAAACCTACAGTTCCAACAAAAACACCGTGGACAACAGCGCCCTCCTCCTTGCTACCGCCAAACAGGTAGACTGTCTTCTCCTTGTCCTTGCCCTGGAAGTGCTTGACAACCTCGGTCAAAGCCTTGGGGTTGGCGCTCACGGGCAGACGACCAACAAACCACTTGGCATCCTTGTTCTGCTCAAAGTGCTTGAGGACAGTATCGAGAGCAGTCTTGGCCTCGGCCTTTTGTCGCTTCTTCTGCTCGGCAACAACCGCAGCCGAGATCTTTGAGAAGCGCTTGTTAAACTCTTCCTTGGTAAGTGTAGAGATGGTAAGCTGGCTTAGTTCCTGAGACACCGACTTCAGCTGAGCCTCCTTTTCAGGACCAAATGACAATTTCTCGAGAGCATCCAGCTTCTGGGAAAAGTCGTCGGCCTCACGCTGAACTCGATGGGCTTCAGCACCAGTGTAAGCGATGATGCGGCGAATACCCTTGGCGATACCACTCTCCTCAACAATGATGAGATCCTTGATCAAGCCAGTTTCCTCGACGTGAGTACCACCACAGAATTCGACACTGTATTTGCGCCACTCCTTATTCTTAGGCTCAGCAAGCATGGTGTCAATATCCTTACCAATGGAGACTACGCGCACAGGGTTGGGGTAGGTCTCGCCGAAGACGGCACGGCAGCCTTCGATCTGGCGAGCAAGATCAAGATCAACATCCTTGGCATAGATCTTGCCGTTGGCTCGGATGTACTCATTTGACTTTTCCTCAATCTTCTTCAGCTCATCAATCTTGACACCAGTCTTGTGAGAGAAATCGAATCGAAGCTTGTCGTCGTCAACCAGGGAACCCTTTTGGTGGACCTCGTCACCAAGCACTTCCCGCAGAGAGTGGTTGAGAATGTGAGTTCCAGTGTGGTTGTTGCGGATAGGTGCACGGCGGAGCTCATCGTACTCGCAGATAACCTCATCGCCAGACGACAACACGCCCTCAGCGATGTAGCCGCTGTGCAGGATGTAACCACCAAAGTTCTGGACATCCAGAACGTTGAAGGAAGCAGCGCCGTCAATCACCAAACGGCCGGTATCGGCAACCTGACCACCAGACTCGGCGTAGAAGTTGGTACTGTCCAGCAAAACACCGATGGCGGTGTTCTCAGGGATGTCCTTGGTAGACTTGTGGAAGCCCTTGCCATCATAGATCAGCTGCACCTTGCCCTTACTATCACCCTTGACAAACTTGGCATCATCATTGGTACGGCTGATACTAAGCTGCTGCTCCAACTCAGCGATTTGATGCACGTCAAGCTTGGAAAAGGTCTGAACGGATTCCTTGACAGCCTTGCTGGCTTCGCGGGCCTTGATCCTCGCGGCCTCAACCTCAGCGTCGTCAATCTCGAGATTGCGCTCCTCAGCCATCAAGCGAGTAAGATCGACAGGGAAACCAAACGTGTCGTACAATCTCCATACAACATCTCCCTCCAGCTTCTTGGAGCCCTTCTTGGCAGTTTCTGCGGCGTACTTTTCGAACTGGGCTTCACCACGATCCAAAGTACGCGCAAAGGCAACTTCCTCCTCGTCAAGAATCTCCCTGATGTCTTGCTGCTTCTTAATCAGCTCTGGAAATTGCTCGCCCAGCTGATCGAGGAGGGCAGGCAGAATCTTGGAGAAGAATGAACCAATCTCGGCGTTGAAATATTTTCTGGCATAACGAACACCACGTCGAAGGACTCGTCGAATAACGTAGCCTCGACCATCGTTGTTGGGAACAGCTCCATCAGCAATGGCAAACGAGAGTGTGCGAATGTGATCGGCAATGACTCGGTAGGCGGTATCAATTCCATCAGCGTCGTCCTTTCCATACTTGTCAGTGTAGGGGCGGGCACCGGTAACCTGCTCAATCTGCTTGAAGAGAGGGGTGAAGCAATCGGTAGCATAGTTGGAAACAGTGTCTTGAAGGGCGGAGACTAGGCGCTCGTAGCCCATACCGGTATCGACGTGCTTGGCGGGAAGCGATTTGAGGCTCTTATCCTTTTGGCGATCGAATTGGATAAACACATTATTCCAGATCTCGACGACCATGGGGTCATCCATGTTGACGAGGCTTGCAGCATTTCGTCCACCGCCAACCTTGTCATAGTGAACCTCGCTGCAGGGACCGCAGGGACCTTGGTCACCCATTTCCCAGAAGTTGTCCTTCATGTTGCCGGGTAAGATGTGGTCCTCGGGAACACCAACGGATTTCCACAGCTCCTTGGCCTCCAGATCGGGCTCCAGGTTGAGGTCGGGGTTTCCCTCGAAATATGTGACATACAGACGGGCGGGGTCGAGGCCATAGACCTTTGTCAAGAGCTCCCACGACATGTGGATAGCCTCCTTCTTGAAGTAATCGCCAAAGGACCAGTTACCCAGCATCTCGAAGAAGGTGTGGTGGTAGCTGTCCTTGCCAACATCGTCGAGATCGTTGTGCTTGCCGCCGGCACGAATGCACTTTTGCGTATCGACGGCGGCCTTGAGGTTGGCCATGGGATCGGTCTTGCCAATGGTGCCGAGGAAGATGGGCTTGAACTGGTTCATGCCCGCGTTGGTGAATAGCAAGGTGGGGTCATTGTGAGGGACGACGGAGGAGGAGGGAACTGCAAAGGATAAGAGGTCAGCGAGTTCTAAGGATTATCCAGATTGGTTGATTGATATCAGGAGCCGCAGAGAGTCATCGAGACATGTACCAATGGATTCATGGCGGTGCTGTGTGGTGCCCGCACCGGCAAAGTCTTGCTCATACCTATAGTGTGACCCCTCTGCTCGAAATATTCGAGAAACGTCTTGCGCACGCGCGCAGCGGGCCACTGGAGTTCGGCCATTATGGCAGTAGAGGTGGAAAACGCCCTCCGACGGAGAGAAAGGGAGAAATTGGGCGCGACCGGTCGAGGAATTGCAGACGGGGTGGAAGAGGTGGAAGGAGAGGACGAGGCGAATTTGCGATGGACGAAGCTGCAGCAGTTGGAACTTGAACTGGAAATGGAACTGGGGTCGAAGTTGCAGCGGTGGAGGGGTACTCTTGTCGGCGGTGGCGCGGGCGCAGGCCGGGTGCGGGTGGGAAGGTAGAAAGTTCTACAAGAATGAGTCAAAGATACATAAGGTCCGCTACCGCCGCCGCCAAAACCCGTCCAGCGAGACCGCGACAGCTGAAGCCCGCGCCTGGCCGAGCTACCTCTGCTGCCTCTGCCGCCTCTTGAGCTGCACGTCCACAACAGCATTGCCTTGCCTTGCCTTGCCGTATCTTACCTTGGCCGAGGGGTAGAGAGGAGAAAAAGAGCGTGCGTGAAATTCCAGGTCTTACATCAATTCCTCTTTGCACTCTTCCGGCCTCGCGCCCTCTGTTGAATTCCCCCCTTGTCGTCTTATTCTCTCGTCTTGAATGTGAGAGGGAGAAAAAAAAGAGGGCCACGAAAAGGGTTCCAGGGCAATCTGCGCGGGGGGGATTTCGTTCCAAGTGCCCCGACCATGATGCTGCACGGAGCCTCCTCCGTCTCGCCGGCCACGGCCACCTCCCACGCTGATGCCGGTCTCGATCAGTCAACGAGGCTGCGACGTCGGAAGAGAAAGGCCGATACGCAGGACAATGAGCGATTGTCCAAGCGCTTGAGTCTTCTCAATTTGGGTATGATTACCTTCTTTTCACATCTATCTAATCTATACAAGTTGCCTTTATCTCTGTATTATCCTCCCAGACTAACACCAGCAACAGAGAAGAACGGCAACAAGTTGTACGTCCCCGTTGAGACACCAGCCACCACCAGCGCAACCACCAACAATGCATCACCGTCACCATCACCCCCCACGCCTCAAAATGCCGCTGTCCTCGATGATACCATGCAGCTAGACGATTCAAAGCACAAGGTCTACATTTACAACATTGACGACGAACTCTCATCTGACAGCGACTCCGACGATGCCAAGCTCGTCTTCCTCCCCGACATCGACAAGCACCTCCGTGCCAATCGCATCCCGCCTTCCATCCTGGCCAACAAGGACGGGGAGCTCGCCGGCATGCAGGTCGTGCTCTACAGCGATCCCAAGTCCTTGTCGGTTCCCGAGGACAAGGACAGCGTCCGCAAGGCCATTATCGAATCGCGCCGCCGCGTGCGGGAGCAACAGCGCCTGCAAAGGGAGGGTAAGACTTTTGATGCTGTCACCACCACACCAGACGACACCGCAAACGATGCAAACGTGACAGCTGAGGACTATGATCCCGATGCGATGGACATGGACTGAGGCACAGAGAACTTAGAGCATAAACGTGGATACCCAGGCGCAAGTGAGGAGTCAGGTTTGTCGTTCTTTGGTTAGGAATTCCGTTGTGAGGTTATGTTCAATAGCTCGTATTTGTTCTTTTATTTTACCAGCATATCTATCTACATCATGGAGAAATGCGCTCAACCCAGGGTAGCCCTAATCAAATGCTATTTGTATTTGTTACGCCTCCTCCCGCCCGCCTATCAATTCCTGCACCAGCCAGCAGTTTCAATCAAACACAGGATCCCATTACTACCATAAGTACACTCTTTGCAATGACCGTCATGACTATCGTGACATAGACGGTGGCGGTGGACCAGGCGGTGGTTGGTATTGCACATGCTCGTCTCGTCTGTCTTGCATCGGGTCGACCTTGCTACCTCCAGCAGGAGGCTCGTACATGGGAGGTCGGCTTGGGTCGTAGACGGGCGGAGGAGGCATGCTGTACATGGGGTAACCGTAGTTGCCCGGTGGCGGGGGGTACATGCCGTAGTAGACTGGTTGAGGGGGGATGTAGTTGGGATCGTACTGCGCTCGCATTCGTCTACTCACCAGGACCTACAACGCACGTGTTAGTGCCCATCAACTTCGTTGTGTCGCGTGAGCAGGGAGGGAGGAGGCCTTACCCGGTGGTATGCCAGAGGCGGCAGGCCCTTTTTGAGTCTTGATTTGGCATGCAGGTAACCGCCGATGAGCCAGACGAGGAAGACGACGACAATGGTTGTGAAGACGGCCCATTTCACTATCACACCCGTCTACAGCAATCAATCGTCAGCATGTGGGATCAGTCAGTCCACCAGCCATATCCACAGCACTTACATCGCTGTACCACCAGTAAGTACCGTCATCGTCATAGTACACATCATCCCGATTGAAATTATCCGTGTCGTCGGTGTCGTTATCACGACGGTGAATTATGGCGGCGTTTGCAAAACTAGCCATGGCGATGTGATGCGTGGTGGTTTGAAGAGAAAGGAAGGGAGAAGAAAAGGCAAGGTAGACTGGTTGTTTAAAGTTGGCTGTCGGCTGGGTGATGGACCTCGGGGGGGCTGCGTATGCGAATGCGATAATTCGTTGCTAAACAAGGCACAGAGTGCCTATCGTGGTACAGTTATGGGGGGGCCTAGGGGAGCGACAGGGGGCAGCTTGGCTGCAACAGGCTGTGGTTTGGTTGGTGGTGGGCTGCTTATAGTAAAGCGCTGGAGGCGGGAGGGAGCCAAGCACGGAACCTTAAAACGTCAGAAGCTTCGTCAGCGCTTCACCAAGAAAAGAATGAACACGAAGAACGATGGGATGATTTTGAAACCATGGGCAATACGGCGATATAAGGGCCAGTCGACGCACAACTATTTATCATCCAGCCCAAGAGTGAAATGAGTCGCATGCTTTTTGCCTCGGTGCCGCAGTAAGAAGGGGGGGTCGGGGCCAAAAGGCACCGGAATCTTTGCGGCAGCGCCGAACAAACGTGGCTGAGTACGCTTGCCCTCTCCTGCAGACAGTCGAGCAGCTCTCTTGTTGCGCTTTACGCCTCAGGAGGCCAAACTTCCAGAACCCCCCGAGTTTCACGATCCCCTCTGCTGGCGTTCCGGAAAGGGCAATGTGGGCATTTGCGACCCCCCCCCTTCAGAGGCGGCTGAGTTGGCGCTTGTTCGTCTTCGTCGACTTGTTCGAGTCGCACTTCCTGCGACGCCGTTGGGGTCCTACCAAGAAAAATGACGCCCATCATGGACGCAAACTGGGAGGATTGCGTACCACGTTTGGCAATTGATCATAGGCGATTGCTAATGCTGTACCAGATAGAAAAGCAATATTTACGAGTACTACTGACTGCCATACTTGCATACGTACGAACGCGTGGCATACCGCAATCGAATCCCATCATTCCAGAAATTAAGGGCCCGTTAATATATCCAAGGCTCGGATGTCCACGTTTGGACTCTCCGTAAATACCAAACCAGAGACAAGAGAATGAAGATCCAAGGACTACCTTCGTAGTATACAGAGGCAGCATACAGACCCTTGTACCGCGCCCATCTATCCCTTAATTCGAGGCTTCCAATGTCTCAGAGCGCCGTCTCACTGTCGCAAATCCCGATGTGCCCGGTTTCCCCTTTTCAATGCTCACTATCCCCGGAGCCCACGAGGTTTCCATGCCGGGATTCGCGCACCAGTGGCACCAAAGAAGATAACTAGGTAGGTACGAGTACAACTCGATCCATGTCTATTCGCCTGCCAACATTATGATACGTACATGTACATACTAATATACACTGCCCTTCACTAACAAGCTGCGTCTGATTGGCCCTTGCGGTTGACTCTTGCTCCCATCTCTCTTCAACATCGTCAACAACAGACCGGGACCAGAAGTACATGAAACTACGAGTGTGTTGTTCAACAAATCCAAATGCGCCATCGCTGTGCTATCGCTGTACATTTTACCTTGGGAAATAAAAACGCCCACCCATTTGCTCCTATAAGAAGCCCGCGCCTCCAGCAGCCCACTCCCCAAACGCTTCCGCCCCCTCACGAGCATTATCACCTCGCCTGTTAGGCGGGAGGCCCTGTTCCTGTCTTCGGAGTTCTTCCTGTTGCTGCATATGCCTTTGCTGAAGACGCTGTCGCCACCAGAGAAGAAATACGAGACCAAAGGTGACAGCTATGATGAGGAAGCTCTCTAAAACTCCATCGTCCTCATTCATCGCTTCTCCATTGCCGATATGATCATCGTACAGGTTGTCCGAGTAGAACTCCTCATCGTACTGCATGGCATCGTCCTGGATGAAGTTTGCGATCCACTCCGAAAGGGACCGGTGCTTCTTAGGTTCTAAGTGCGGATTAGCAGTGTCGGGTGAGAGCTGTCAGGAGACGGTGCAACTTACTGGGCTCATCCTGAATAGAATGAATCGGCCCATGCGTCAATGTGTTCCAGGCGCTTCGGAGCCGAAGTTTCAGCAGACTGAGTGTCACTGGAAGGTAGGCCTCCTCATTAACCTCCAACGCATGATCGTAGTATCTCTTCGCTAGGTGGAAATCCTGAACGAGCCCAATTCCATTTTCATGCATCCATCCTAGATTGAACAGTGCCTGGGCGCTCTGTGAGTAATCGGAAGCTCCAGTGTAGCATTGAACTGCTTTAGAAATGTCCTCCTTTGCGCCAATGCCGTAGAAGTAATAATCGCCCATCTTGACAAGCGAGTCGACGTTGGCTTGTCTGGACGATCGCGTCCAGTAAATAAGTGCAAGTGAGGGGTTCTCCAAAATGGACTTCAGCTCCGTAGGCTTTTGAAGAAAGGACAGCAAAGGGAACCGCGAGTGGACTGAATCGAGCATATATGCTACGTTTGTCTGGGCCTTTTCGTATCCTTGCTCGGCGGCCATCAGATATTCAAGAAAAGCAAGCTCGTAGTCTCCAATCTCGTATGCACCATTTGCATCGCCCCAAGAGGACACGAGGGGCTCAGCCTTCTCGGCAACACTCTTGTAATAAGTCAGAGACCCTCCGCAAAGCTTCTCTCGACCAACGCCGTGATGGATCATTTCGGCGATGTAGTAGTGAGCCTCGATATTTCCATGTCGGCCCGCGAGCTCAAAGTAGTTGTTTGCGATTCTGACGTCTTCTTGGCCACCCTGATCCAAATAAAGCTGGCCCATCTGAACCAGTGCTGGTGCATAGTCCTGATCAGCCGACTTCTTGAAGAGCTCCATGGCAAATTTGACATTCTCCTTTTTTGCACCATAACCATGAAGACTCATCAGGCCCAGCCCGTGTTGAGACTGAGCATCCGCTTGAGAAACACCACGCTCAAACCAGAACCGCGCTCTCTCGAAATTTTGGGCCACACCATCCCCCCTAAGGTACATGCGGCCAAGATAACCGGCAGCCTTTGCAGCAATAGATTCAATGCCTTGCTTGTAGTTTTCGAGAACACGTCCATCTTTCCTCCAGTACCGCGATGCGACCAAGAAGAAGTATTTTCGAGCCAAGGGGATGTTTCGGTCCAAACCACGTTGGCCCTCATAATGGATGCGTCCCAGGTTGTAAGATGCTTTTGAATCTCCTTTCTGGGACATGAGATCCAGATATTCGATGACATCGTCGATGGCAGCATTGGCATCAGACGCAGGATTGGGCTTATAAGCGTTCATACCGGCGCTGGAAGCGCTAGCCCCTTCACCATAGATGCCACCATCATCATCTGAGATGCGCCATGCCTGATGAACCCAAGTTCTTCCTCCAGGGGGACCAGAACGGTACCAAGCAATTGCCTTGTCTGCAACACTTTTGTAATATTTGACGGCGACTTCGCAATTCTTCGTAGTCCCGATCCCGGCATGGTGTCGAAATCCAGTCGCCATCTCTGCTCGGATATCTCCTCGAGCGGCAGCAAAGGTGTAATACAGGAGGGCTTTGGCTTGGTCACGGGGCACTACATCGCCAAGTCCCGTGGAGTAATAGACGCCCATCATATACTGCGCAGTTGTGTTACCATGCACCGCCGCGAGCTGCTGGTAGTGGCTGAAGGCGACTTCCAGGTTCTTCGGGTGGCTATAATTTCCGTAAAAGTTCATCTGGGCGAGGAGATATAGAGCGTCGGAGTTGTTCTGCCGCGCTGCTTCTTCGAGAAGCTGGACTGCGCTCAGCAGAGGGCCACTGATGTTGGAATCGTGGGATTGCGACGGGGCAGTAGCCGGTCCGCTCGGGATTGCCTTGACAATGTATCGCATAATCGTTCCCAATAGACCGGGTGTCCGTCGCTTTCGGTGGTGAAGAGACTGCGGGAACTTGGAGAGCTCGATCATGGCCGCATCGACGAGGTCGGAACCTAAACAAGGTCAGCTCATCTATCCCCCCGAATCCCAAGCTCGAATCATTCCGGGTCCGTACCTGGCTGAGGGCCACTCGGTTGAGCCTGATCAACCAGAACATCGGTCTTTGGTGACGCAACATGTTTATTATGGCCTCCTTTCTTGAAAGATTCGTCGTCTTTAAATGTCTCTTGGTAGTATTTCGCGTTTGTACAGAGTCCGGAGCTGGCCTGCCAGAGCACTATGATCAGTCAGCAGCTGTCGCGTGTCTTGGGAGATGGGGACGGCAACGTACGGAGCAGCCAGACAAGAGATTGCCGCATGACGGGCGAGGACTATATGCCTAAAGGATTGATAAAAGTTCTGGGCATGGCGGGTTTTCCAAGACGGGAGAATGAATGTCGCAAACCTGGAGGTTGGTTTCGCGGGGTGTCAATGGAGCTACAGTAACAACTGTCCAGTTCGGAACATGAGGTAATGGCTACAAGGGGGCAAGTGCCAGTGACCATGACCCGCCCATGGCTGACTAAGGCAGGTCCCCAGGCACGGTTGGGAGCTCTGAGGACGGACAGCTTCCTTGAGGATGAGCTCTTGTTATCGATTGAAATACGATGAAATGCAGAGACGGATAAAATAAACCTCAATGGTGATGCCGATTTATGGTTGAGTTCGACTGTAAGTAATCAAAGTACCCAGTTAGTACATGCATGTGTATCTACTGGATGCTGTTCTACTGCGGTAAGCTGCCTGGGTACCTGAATTAAGTAAAGCTCTAAAAAGGCTTGGTGAATGCAAGTGGCTAATAATCCGCCATTTGTTCAAGGCAATCCCGCCGACCTAAACTAATTCAGCAACTCAAGCAAGCCATGGATAATGATCTCAAGATCGATTACCGGTAGCTATATGATAACCAAGTTCTCTCCTCTCTGTATTCTTCTACCACCGTAGCTCGAGCAGGTACTAAATATGAAAAAAGGGTAAGCTGGCTCGTTTTCTTCACCACGGTCACAGAAGGCATCAGTTAAAGACGAGTTGCTCTTGGGCTCAAAGCATAATCTATAGAAACATGTTTATACCTCAGTCCCTCCCTAGCTTCTCAATACCAGATCGTTAGGCAGAAGTACCCAGTGATACGTCATCAACGCCTCCCAGGTTAATTAATTGTCCTATCTATTCCTCATCAATGACGAAGCGATAAAGCATCTCATACAGGATGCCCAGGCACCGAGGAGGAAAAAAGCAAAGAAAACGGGGCAACGATTCCAAGTTGAACTGCTTCACTTCTTCATTCACGCCTATACCTCCAGTATGAAGAAACTCTCTCTGAGTCACTCGTCTTGTTGATCACTCGCAGCCATTCACCAAAGTCCCTTTGCTCGGAACGCATCTCCGCCCAAAGGAAGTCTAGATGTAGCAAACCATGCCTCACTCGGACGAGGGGGCTTGAGGGGGAAGTAATCACAGCGGCCCGGGGCTCAAGTTCCAGGCTATCGCACAGCCCCCCCTCCCACCCCCCAGCCACTAATGCAGCCCTAGATTTCGTCCCACGACGCTATTGGAAGAAAATGGTCCCAGCTACCTCACCGAACGCGAAAGTCACGGGCACCGCGTTAATAGAGTTGCAGTAAATCGCGTCAACCAGCTCCTGAACCGCGTCTGCCGTCAGCTCATCATCCAACCTCTCTATCTATTTTCCCTGCACCCCGTACCTAGCTAAAGCTTCAGCGAAATTGCAGGACACACAGTTAAAACTGCACACCCGGCCTCTTCTCCGTGCAAACCTCAGCATCCACTCATCCTCCCCATTCCTTTGACTTCATCTTCATTATTGCGGTAGATTCCACGAGCTCAATTCACCCACGATTCTTCCACTTCGTTGGCTCATTTGGAGAGTTCCTCGCTCACCCCGAGGTCTCGCGCATCGACCACCGCCCCTCGAGTGTCTCCACCCACACACCATCGCCATGTCGACACTCAAACGCAAGGCCAACTCGACTCCGAATGGCTCTGACGCGAAAAAGCCCAAGGCCAATGGCAACATTGCTTCCTTTTTCGGAGCTGCTCCCAAGCCAGCCAATGCTGCACCAGCGGTCAAGTTCGACAAAGCCAATTGGCTGGCCACTCTGACTCCTGAACAGAAGACTCTCCTGAAGCTTGAGATTGACACTTTGGACGAGAGCTGGCTGGCTCACCTCAAGGATGAGATCACCACCAAGGAGTTTCTCGACCTCAAGCGATTCTTGGATCGTGAGACAGCCGCTGGTCGGAAATGGTTCCCTCCCAAGGAAGACGTATACTCTTGGTAGGACAACCATCCCCCCTTTCGCTTCAATCGTTTCATTCTGACTCTGACGATGCCAGGTCCCGACACACGCCGTTCCACAACGTCAAAGTCGTTATCGTCGGTCAAGATCCCTACCACAATGTTAACCAAGCCCATGGCCTCGCCTTTTCGGTGCGACCACCGACCCCAGCACCACCTTCGCTCAAGAACATGTATAAATGTCTAAAGAAGGACTACCCTTCTTTCGAGGAACCACCTAACAGAGGTGGTCTGCTCACTCCTTGGGCGGAGGAGGGTGTCCTCATGCTCAACACGTGTCTCACTGTACGAGCTCACGAGGCCAACTCCCATTCAAACCGGGGCTGGGAGCGATTCACCCAGAAAATCATCGACCTTGTCGCCCAGAAGCGGACACGGGGTGTCGTGTATATGGCGTGGGGCACCCCCGCCAAGAAGCGCGTGCAAAAGATTGATCGCCAAAGACACCTCGTCCTGCAGAGTGTTCACCCCAGTCCCCTGAGTGCGTCTGGGGGCTTCTTTGACTGCAAACACTTCAAGCTGGCCAACGAGTGGCTCGTAAACCGCTATGGGCATGATGGTGAAATTGACTGGGCCTTGGCTCCCGGTAACTCAACCAAGGCTGTGATCAAGGAGACCACGGCCAAGGCGGAGGCCAAGTCCGAGGGCAAGGAAGCCACAGTTGAGCTTAAGAAGGTTGAGGTCAAGAAGCCCGAGGATAAGGAGAACGAATTCGAGGAAGACGAAGAGGCTCTGGAGGAGGCCTTGAAGCTTGCTGAAGCTGAGGCGGCTAAGAAGTGATTGACTGGCAAGCTCACGATATGAGAAGAGCCAAAACGTTGTACTTAAATTGGGCCGTGTTTCTCGTTGGCGCCATATTTGTTGTATTATGTATGTATGTATTGGACCAAAAGGTATTGGGACGGATCCCCAGGTCTTGCATGGTCAACCAGGGATCATGGTAGGATCAATTTCGGGAGTCTGTTGTGCACATGGACTGGGCTAGGATGCCTTCACAGGACGGGAACAGGATCAATGATAGGAATTATCCCTTTATGTCGACTTCTGAGCAATTTCAACCATCAGCCATCGATGTCATGTATCCAGAGGATCTGATCCACGCGAACGAAACAAAACTATCGACTTCAACGGCGCGCTTCGGAGATCAACGGCTAATGAGACCAGACGGGAAGAACGGACTAATATACCAAGCCAGCATTAATACCAATATTGAACGGCGTCAAGCCTTGATCGAATAGATGTCCGTGTAAAGGTCCTCGTAGGTCATCTCCCCACCAAATGCGCAACAAAGCCCCAGGCTAGAATTGCTTCTCGAAGGCGGTCCCGGAGGCGGCGCCAGTTTTTCTTACTAGACGGATGGCATGATCCTCCAGCCTCGACAGTAAAGCTGGAGCGCATGAAAGATCTAAGATGAGGTTTGGGATGTGCAAATCCCGCACGCACCAACGCGCCCACAAGCGCGCCCTCATCGTATTTTGCCCCTCCCCCTCTTTTCAGCTTCTGCAAAAGATGCCTGGATGGATGAGAACGAGACAACTGGTTTCGTCGCAAGTCAAGGCTGATCAGCTAGGAAGGGGAACGTACTCGCAAAGTCAGTGACATTATCGACACCGTGTGACGACAGGCCATCCAAGTTCAAGCTTTGGAAACGACGTGGACCAACGAGAATCATGGAACAGGATGTTTCAAGTCCTGACACGCTGAGGAAGAGACGTTCGTAAACGTGGAACAGAGTGAGGAAAGCAGCTGCATGCAACCTAGGGCGGATGCATGAAGCATGAAGATGGTGGAGCCCTGGAGCTCGCAGCTTTCATTGATCAATCAAGCCGGGACCAGGATCATGGATGGAGCCTTTCGGGATGGCGGCGTGCAGCTGGGATGGAAACTGCCCTACGTATCCGTAGATGGTACGGAGTAGAGCAATGGCACATGGGCAACTTTGGACGACGAATCCACAGGGTATCCATATCAGAAGAATACCGCGACATTCGAGCCTCAGCCGGGCACGGGAGTGCCGTCACCCAGAGCTAGGCTGAGCTCCTTGGAAAGCTGTCCCTGCTATCGTTGAGATGCATATCCAGGCCCATTCGCATGACCTGCATCTTGAATATCCTACTGAATGACGCCAACAATCGGCATCGAAAGCTGTTTCGTAGCCACTCATGGATTTCTGATTTGCTGGCTTAGAAAATTCGACGCGAGTAAACTGACGAATTCTTCCGTGGCTGAGGTGAGGTCGGGGGTGGGAGCAAGATATCACACACATACATACGTAGTAGCTGGCTAGTTGCCAGCTCACCACGTAGATCGGCCCAAGCAGGCCTCGCAAACCTCGAACCCCTCCATTTCAAGCTGTAACAGCCAGTCATAACGCTGGCCTGGGCTGCTAGGCTTCCCAGTTGGAGGGGAAGGGATGCGCTGGCCATGCCAGCTCATGCAGCAAGCGGGCTTATTCGCGTTGTTATACCTCCATCTTTCACCCCACGAACAAAAACCGCCGCAGTCTTGAAGCAGGATAGACTAATAGCGGCTTCTAAGAATACCACAATCATCGAGTTCTAAACTTAGTCATGTTCAACGCCATGCCTGTCATTAAAGCTGGATGATCATGACTGCTGCTCGGAGAAAAAGAAGATTGAGGGTGGTTATTCCAAGACATGGGGTATCCTAGGTTAAAACTGGCCTTGACCAGTCATGAACAGCCGGATCGAAACAGATAACCATCTTGCAAGGCTATGGAAGTCATCGATACCTCATCCGGGAAGTCGGAAAAATTTGACGGGTTGAGGAACGGGGAGCTTTCAACCTTTCGAGCTTCAGGGGTGTGCGAATATCATACCCTTGGGTCAATGTCTTCTCGTCACGACTTGCTTCTGACACAACATAAGATGTGTGTATTTTCGCTGGCTTAACTATTGCGTCGTACCTAAGCAGATGAAAGAGAAGAGGTGCGAGTAAGAGGTTGTATAGTAGCTAAAGGGATGAGAGCCAACCAAAATGGGTATTTTGTTCTTTAGCGATGGATTGTTGAGTCCCTTGAATAGCATTGATCAAGGGTATCGAAGAATGCGCCATGCAAAGACCTTCAGGTCGGCAGCATCCATCTCCGGTTGAAGGACAGAGGTGAAAGACCAACAGTATCGTAGGCTCCTGGACCTATCTACTCGGCACGTCGCGAAACCTGAACGGCGTCAAAGATGTCGGATTGTTGGAACAGGTGTGGGCAGTTGAATGAGCTGCACGCGTCTCCGAGTTATCAGTGCTGCTCGTGCCGGCAACTTCCCCGCTCATAAGTTAGTCCCAACGGCGTCAGCGCTTTCAGGAAGCGAGCGCGAGGAAAACTCGAGGCCCGGAGAGGAGACGGAGCAAGTGGGTCATGATGCCTGAGAGAAGAGAAGCGAAGGAAGAAAGATTGGTGGCATGTTGTTGGCTGCTCTGTTCATGATGGCGGTTGATAGCCTGCAACTGGATGTTCGGTAATAATTTAGTGAGGAGACGGCGCCCAACCATATTGCCAAGGTGACGCCTTCCGTCGGAGAAGCCATCCATCCCAATAGGTTGCGGATCCCTCTGCTGGTTGTACTTTCTGTAAGTGCCTGGGAGGACTGCAGGCGTTGAAACAAAGGGACCATGGTCGCACCTTCCGGTTGATCATTGAAGTAAAGTTGCCCTGACAGGCCTCGGCAGTTTAAAATGAAGTCATCATATCTGAGGTCCAAAGCATATAATAGCTTCAGCTTATCTGGGTACCCAACTACACAGATATCCTCCAGAGATACCTCCCGTCGTCTCACACAAAAAAGCACACACACACACACACAAAAAAAAAAAGAAGCAATGTCTTCGCCAATTCAAAGAGAGGGAACGATCGGCCCTGGCGTTTAATTACATGACGGCGCGCAGCCGCCCGTCCGCGGAGCAGGGCAATTAAATTTCAGGATGCCAGGAACGACTAGTTGGACATGGCAGACAGACAACCTTTGTCCATGGCGGTCCGTGTATGGCTCGTTACTCTCCCACTAATTGACGGTCCACCCGATTGTGCCGGCGCCATCGTCAGGGCTTCAATGAATGAGGTTCCCCAAACCCTTTTGCACATGGACGTTTTGAATCCGGCCCTACGAAGTACCCGGGTACCTGCTTACCTACGGTACCTACCTAGGTACCTTGCCAACTTACCTTAAGTGTGTTTAACTAGCCCCCTCGGAACCTCATTGATGAATGTGAGACCCCCGAGAACCTGCGTCTTTCTGCCCACCCCTCTACCAATGCTGTGCGCTTCTGGGGGGCCGCTAACCTTCTTTCAGGGGCACCGGCTGCACCTTGGTGGGGGAAGTGCATACGGAGTCACGCTTTTGTCTCTTCTTTATTTTTTTAAGGCAACTTGAGGTGAATGTTTGATGAGATGGAGATGTGTCATGGTGTTGCTTGTGTGTCATGGTGCGACCTCAAAGCGCTACCTCTCGACCTCTCGACCTCGCAACCTCCTTTGAGCCTCATATTTTTGTCAGGCCCCAAGACACAGTCCCGCGTCATTGGTTTCAACCGACACACAATCAGACTCACTAATGGGTGTATAGCCTTCCCGTCCATGAGCCAACTTCCCAACGGAGGACAAAGTACAACTTCAATAAGACATTGAGACCTGCATTCGGTTTGTACAGCCAGCGCGAAACGAGAGGTGTAATACACACCAAACAAATACATGGCCCACGGATTTCAAGAACTCAAAAAGCTAGCCAGTGGCTTGATGGCGACTCTCAACGAAAAGCACGATGCCAGCAGCCTTCCCCTTCCCCCCTCATCTACCTATCATTTTCGTTCAGCCCACAACCATGGCACAGATCTCGCAACCTCTCGTTGCCATTGCTCTACACCAACATTTCCCATCCTCCCATCACCCTCCCTCCTAAATCAGGTAGTAACATAGGTACCTACTCGACACCCCCCATGGAACAAGCCAAAGTGAAAATGCCCCATGCCGTGCCCATGCCCACACACCACCAAAGAGATTGATGAATTAACCCCCCATGTCCATCCCCAATCCCATGCCTGCAATCCCAGCTCGGCGCCCAATCTTAGTGCTGGATTCGTACTTGCCGTCCCAAGCCCCGTCTCGCCCCTGAGCAAGCAAAAGCCGCTCTGCTGCACGTAGTAGTGCACTCATCCCATGTCCCCATATCCAATGTCCCATGTCCCATGTTCCATGTCTTCTCTTGATCCCCTACTCACCCGTGTGTCCCTCGTTCGCTGGCATCGCCTCTTCCTCTCCTCTCCTTCTCTTCCGCCTTGTGTCTTTCTATTGGGTCTTGTCCCTGCTTCTATTCTTTCTTTCTTTTCTTTCCCAAACCCGCGAGACTCGCACTAACGTTAGCCCGGTTTTTCCTTTCATCTCCCCTCCTGCCATTTCTTCCCGTGATAGTGGTAGCGTCTTAGCCTCTATCGCCTCAGCTCCTTCTTTCGTCAATATCGAATCGCGAACCTTCCCCTGCCCACTGCCCACTGACCTACCTGCTTCAGTTCTATTTTCCTACCTTTTCTTTCTCTCTTTCAGATTTCACCTCTTGCCCAGCGTCAGATTCAAGGAATAATACATGTCCGCTTCCCGATTCACACTGTCTGCCCACTGCGATTACCGTCACCACCACCATCTTCGACTTACACGTTACCTGGCGCCATCCTCCCCCGACCACGTCGCAGTCCTCTAGTGACATGACGGCACGGCCCCGCGACCACCTCAAATAAAAAAAAAATAACCCCCTGATCGCTTCGCGCAACAAGGAACCTTGCTTTTCTTAAGCTCCCGCCTCTGTTCCTAATGTTTGTTTTGGCAACCAAGCCATAGAATACCTAATTTCTCTCAAGCAAAACAATCCTTCTCTCGCCTCGACAGCTTCGTGTTCTTTCCTCGCTTTCCCGTCTATTGTCGCCGTTTCATCCGTCTTATTCTCACCGCGTTCTAAACCGACTTCATCACGTCAGACCTCACTTGCTGTGGCTCGGTCATTATGGCCGGTCTCTTCTCCCGCCTCAAGGGCAAGGACTCCAAGTCCAAGAAGAAGGCCAACGATAATGCCAACAATGCTCCCACCAAGCCCACCTGGACCGACGCCTGGGCGCGAACATATGTTGAGCCCGAGGAGGTTCACGAGCTGATTCGATGCTGCACTGAAGAGCTCAAGGCACGAGGTAATTCCCCATTCCGCGAACTCTGTCCCTCCCGGATGGTAGCTCTTATACCAGGTTTCCATGGCCCATCATGCTAATTGTCCATGTCCTGTTGCAGCCCTCGATCACCCTTTTTTACTTCTGCCGTTCCGACCTACCTCCGATCCCAGTGCTGTGCGCACCTTTGTCCGCCATTTCTTCGAGAGCCATCAGAATTTGCGCGGCGACCAGCTGCTCCAAGAGCTTCGCATGACCGAGCCAATGGTACGTCGGTTCATCGTGCGCAGGACCATACAGATGACAATTCTGACATTTGCACAACTTTAGGTCGTTTCGGGTGTTGTCAAATGGTGTTGGAGCCGCATTCAAGGAGGCATCGTGGGTTGGGATGCCTACGAGCTGTTCAAAGTGGGAGAGCTAGGTACGAACCCTTAATTTGAGTATACCCACCTTGTGCAACGGCGCGGCTGATTTGTCTCAGATTCCAATATGGCTCGGGACTCTTTCAAGACGTTCATCCCGATTAGTGTTGAGAACGGTGCACGCCAACGCATCATTTTTGACTTCTTTGACTTACTAGCTGCTATCGCCGCACACGGCAAGTCCAATGGCCTTGGTGGCCGCAAACTCTCCCGTATGGCTGCTTGGTGGGCCTTTGAGCACAAGGACACCAAGAAGGGCTTCGAGGGTGGTTACAACGACTGGCTCAGGTACGTTCTCCGTGACCTTCATGGCCCTTGCTTGATTTCCAATGCTCATGGGGTGATAGCGCTGCGGATGCTACAAGTCATATGTTCTTCGCCTACCTTCGATCTTTGTCGCCCGAGCAAAACGTGGGTGGCATCTCCATGTTGCCCATGTCTCTCCAAAAGCTACTCCAGGAAACCGAATACCCTCCTCAACGCCCAGACCTGTTGATGTCGACGACGAACAAGGTTGTCATGATTGTCGATACCGTCTCCCCAACGCCATTTGCGCTCTTGCGTCGCGCCAATCATTTCCAGTACCGCGATGAGGATCGAGCCCTCCAAGAGTTCTCCGAATATCAAGATCCCGTGAAGGCGCTCACCGATGAATGTCGCAGAGTTCTCAAGGCTATATCTTCAGCCAACCAATCACAAGTCTCAAGTTCCAAGCATTCCACAGGTTTACGGGACGCATCTTGGTCACGTTTTGAAGACATTGGTTTCTCAAGCGCACTAGATGAAGATGAAGACGACGATGAAAGCGCCTTTCCCTCCCCGAGGCAGCCCGAAGGCTTGCGGAGAACTCCTGCTTCTGGAACCAACCTCGGGCGACCAACAACCCCTTCCTGGGCCGATTTTCTTTCCTCTGGGTTCGTAGATGAAGGTTCAGTCTCTCGACCTAATCTTCTCCTGCCTCCCGACAAGGTCCTTCCTCCGATTGAGATGCAGCCTCGGCAGCGAAGCTCCCAGTCGCATCGACCAAGGCTCGAGACTGATCACACTCTAGAGCCTGGCGAGTTGGCCAGCATCACCTCGTTTCTGCTCGATGATTCTTTTTGGTGGGTGTGGATGACCAGCCTGGCCCCTGAGGAGACGCCAGAACGTAAATCCGCGTTTGGACGATGTACAATCGTTGAGACAAGGATCATGACCGGCCGATGGCTTGTTATGGAGGAAATGATTGCAGGTGCAGCACCCGAACCACAGGAAGGCGCTTACATTGCAGAAAAGAAGGGCTTCTTCTCATGGACCAGACGTGGCAAGAGTCTTGGTCGAAGAAAGTCAGCTGGGAAATCCCATCTTGAAGTCGGCCAAAGCAATGGCGGGAGCAAAGCCAGCATTGGACCTGATACACACGCAAGAATCCAAGCCAAAGCTGCTCAGCTGCGGGCCCAGGAACTCCAGGAAAAGAAAATGGCCGCCCAGCATTCTCAGCAGTTGACTCAACGTAGAGGTCGCACAGATGCAGAGGTACTTGCAGAGAAGACTAACAGTGTTCTCACCTTGCAACCTGCCATCATCGGTGAAGCTTCATCTGCCCTTAAGTGGGTCAAGAAGTACGACAAGGGCACTATCAAGGATGCATACATGGCCAACAGCAACGCCGGTCGTGGCCTGGCAATGTCTCCCGTTCCCTCGGAGCGTTTTGATGAGGAGAGCTCAGTGAATGGAGGAGTGAATGGCCATGACCAGGCCCCTGAGGTGCCAGCTAAAGAGCCAGCACCCGCTCCCCTCCAGACTCCTCCGATTTCACCGAACCTGAACAGGACATTGAGAAAACCCGTTCCTGCTCATATTGCTGCTGCTGCTGCCCCTGCTCCGGCTGCTCCGGCGCCTCCGGTTCCTGTCCAGTCTCCCACTGAGGCGCCTCCTGTTCCGGCTCCGGCTCCTCCCCAAGTTCCCGCTGCCGAGACAGAGCCCGCGCATGAGGAACCACCCCAAGAACCGGCTGAGCAACCAGCCAGCCCACCCCCGCCTCCCAAGGAGGACATCTTCGATCAAGTTACTCGCCAAACTACCGCCTCTCCGGAACCCACCAGTCCCGAAAATAAGAAGCAGTTGAAGAAACTTCAGAAGGAATCCAAGGAGAACCGAGGTTTCCGGAAGTTGTTCCGAAAGAATCGTGGATCCAAGGTGCCCGAAAATGCTGCTGCTGACCTCAATGCCATGCTCAAGCGGGACCAGCCTACGCCTGAGCCTCCCGTCGAGCAAGCTCCTGTGGTCTCTGAGATCCCTGAGCCTCAAGCTGCCCCTTCCCCTGTCCCCGAGGAACCAGTAAGACCAGTTTCGCCCTTGGACGAGCCAGTAGTAGAGGCCCCCAAACCCCCTGCTGAGGCTGATAAGCCCAAGGACGTGCCTCAATTCAGCCAGGGTCCTCTCGAGGACCAGCCTGCCTTTGTCCCTGACAGTGATGCGGATGATGATGACGCGACGCCACCTCCAATTTCTCGTCTCCCCCGCCCATCTCCTAAGCCAAGTGCAGCGCAACCCGAGGAGAAGTTGAGCCAGAGCGCCGGTCCAGGCGTGCAGGACCGCTGGGCTCAGATCCGTAAGAACGCTGCTGAGCGAGCTGCTTCGCGTCCGAATGACGACATTCCCCGGCAGTCTGTCCATAAGCCTGTCGAGGGAGACGACGACACTAGCGGAGAAGAGAGTAAGTACCTACCAGCAAACCATTTTGCGTGTCTGCAATAGCTAACTTGCAAAAAAGCCATCGAATCTCGTGTTGCCCGTATCAAGGCTCGTGTGGCAGAGCTCACTGGCAACATGGAAGGCACAGCTGGCCCTCAAGCCGCTGCCGCTGCTGCTGCTGCTGCTCGTCGCTAAACATCAAGTCAAGCCAAATCAAATTCCAACGTTGAAACGATTTAGCAAGATTGTTTTCCTTTGCCCAGATATTCGCCACGCAACCCCGCTAATGTGACCGGGCCTCGATACCCTTTCAACGCCCCTTTCACGCCTAATAACACCTGTCGCTTCCAGTTTTGTTCCATCTCATTGTTGTTTCTTCTTAAACTTAAACATGATACCACTAGAAGAGGGAAGGAGGAGAAGAAGAGTCGTGTGAGCAATTTGAGTCCAGGAGATGGGGAAAGGGACAAAGAGGGAGAATGAGGTGTCTCAATCGAACTTCCATTCTCAATGGGACATATGAACCTCATCTTGAGTTTTTCTTTCATCCTGGGCGAACAAAAAAGAGGTGATATTTCGGATCTGATTCCCAGCCTGTCTTGCTGCTTGAACTTCTTCTCAGTCAAGTTTCTTTGATTTTCTTCTTACCCTTTACTGTTTACTCTTCGTTTTATTAGGGGTTCCGAGCGAAGGCGGTCTGTACTCGCAGTCACTACAAAACGACGCCGCTTCTATACCCCCCCTGAAATGTATCTTGACTCTTAGAGCTTAGGGATTTCAAATGCCGTACCTAAGTAGTTGCAAAAGTGTTGATGGTGTGGAGAATACAAGATTTTGCTGCATGTTAGATGCTGTCAACTACATTTAATGCCTTCATGTGCAAGCCAATTGGTTAGAATAAGGGAAGTATGCCGATGATTCCAGGGGCTGGGTGTTCCCTCGTTAGCAGCGTCACGTATACATGCAGTCTTGAGAGCGATGCAACAAGCGAGGAATAAGACACAGTACCAGGCGTATGGCAGCACATGGTTCGCTTAGGCTTTTGTCAGGACTAGTAAAACAAATATAGACCCAATTTACATGCAGTTTCTTTCAATGATGACCCTTACGTTCGTCTTCCTCATCACTGCTTTCGTAACTAACCATGACGATGCCTCCGTACTCTTCGTCGTCGGTCGCATTGGACCCCGGGGTCAGAGGTCGTGATGGTTGAGGTTTGGGAGCCTCGGCCTTGGCCCCGGTGGGCTCGGTTGGTCGTCGCGGGAGGGAAGGTGGCTGATCGGCAACCTCTGCCTTCTCCTCCAGAGCCTCTGTAGGTCGACGGGGAAGAGGGGGACGTTCCTCGTCCTCAGGTTCCTTGGCTGAGGGACGTCGAGGGAGAGGCGGGGACGGTTCTGCTACTTCGCTAGTTGGGCGACGTGGCAGCGGCGGGCTTTTGAGCTCTGGATCGGCCTCCTCGTCTTTCGCCTCTGGAGGGGGCGGCACAGACGGAGAGGTGAGACCTGGAGGGGAGATGGTGATGTCACGGAGGTCCTTGGCCAACTGTTCCTGGCTCGGCGTCCGCAATTCCTCTTGGCTATTGTTGTCTGGCTCCTCACTAAAGTTGACGAGGTCGCCCTCATTGCTCTGTTGATCCTTCATTTTGATAAGGTCATCTTTTTCAATCTCTTCGCCAGCCTTGATACCAAGGAAACCACACTTGCGCAGGATCTCACCGATCAGATCCGGGTATCGCATGTGGCCACTGACTGATTCACTAAGATCGAGGTTCTCAATACCTTCGACACCCTTGATGGCTTGGAGGCCGGCGACGCCATAAGCGAGACTGTGCGCTCGGTAAAGAAAGCCAAGAATCATGTCGTTTTCCGAGTATACATTGAAGATCCTGCCAGACACGACTGTCCGCAGTGTACGCCAATGAGCCGGGGAGGAAGGGGCAGGAGTACCGATAATGACGACGGAATCAATGAGACCAAAGGCTTGTCGCTGCGCAAGGGATTGCAGACATGCATGAATAGCAGTTGCGCCCAGAGAATAGCCCACGAGAGTCACGGGACGTTCACCTTGAACTTTGTTGATGAGCGCATCTGCAAGTAGCTGACCAGCTTTCCGAGAGCGGTTATGCGCACGGTTGAACGGATTATCCACGTTGGACGCGGCGGCCAGCAACTGGACAGGCCAAAGTGCTGCCAGGAGGGTGGCAAGGACGGTGCGTTTGAGGACTTCCATCTTGATGGTATTCCAGGCCCAGGACTTGACCAGAGATTGCAAGGCACCTCCGAGAGCGATGAGAGACTTCAACTCATAGCGCAATGCAAAAATCTCGGAGTCGTCATTCATGACACGCCATGGTTTCGTGATGTCATCTTCGGAGTTGAGCCAGCCATTTATACCAATAGTGACTCGAAGACGATGTTCCTGTTGTGCTTTCTGGTCTTCCGTTTGGTAGTCTTTGCCCCATTCCTCTTTGAGAGGAATGAAGCGAAAGTCCTCGACCTCCTTAGCATACTCATCCATCATTTCTCCCTGTTCCGGTGGTCAGCCCGATCCTTCACGAAGATTACATGATTGTATACTCACAGTCATCTTAGCTCCATATGCTCCAAATAGAGCCCCAACGAGAGCACCATTCATCCAAAAGATCCCAAGAAAGCTCGCCACGCCACCCAGGCCAACGCCACCCATGATTCCACCGATGGCCCCAGCAACGAGAGGAGCTGCCAGACCACCCGTGACTCCTATGATGGTGGCACCGGCAACGGAAGCAAGGCCAACTTTCCAGAATCTGTTGAACTTGTTCTCCTGGCGGCGCTTGGCGGCTTCGGCATCTGCTGACATGGCTTCTTTCTCCTTGTCGCCAGCAGAAGCAGACTCAATGAGAGATTTTGCAATTTCAATCTCCTCTTGAATGATGAAGGTTTGAGGAACTTCCAAGGCAGATGCAAGATACAGGGCCAGTGCTCGAGTGTGGGCAGAGTACTTTCCAGTTGACAACAGCAGAAGCATGATGCAGGCGATGGCTTCCCTCCTATCTTCCTGTGGGATGGTGGTCAACCTGGTCGGGATCGGATGATACAAAGCCTGGAGTGAGGCGACATCTTGAGACTTCTCAATCTTCACTTCGCCAAAACTGATGAGATGCTCGCCTTCCTCGGGTGTGTCCAACTTCTTCTTCTCCATGAGCTCGAGGCGCTTTCGTCTCTCGTCCTGGATTTTCTGGTCGTCTTGCACACGAACGATCTCGGCCAGTTTGGGCATGAACTCTTTTTTCCAGTCGGCGATGTGCTTCATGGCGGCCTTTTGGATACGCTCAGATTGCTTGAGAGACTGGGGCTGCTTCTGCTCCCGGTTTGCAACTTCGTCTTCATTGGCCTTGGGTTTACCATCTTCATCGAGAGGAGTTCCTGTGGAGATGGGACCAAGTTCATCCTCGGGAGTGTCCAACTGAGAGATCATGTACTCGGTGATCTCGTGGACGAGCTTGTAAAGGGCCTTACGACGAGCGGGATTCAAGGAGATGACAATCTGCCGGGGGTCGGAGCAGAGAGGCGCCATGATGCCTGAATTACCCTAAGGGAGGCGGCGCTGCTATGCACCAGATGTTAACAATTACAGTTGCTTGGTAGACAATGTGACGACTTGAGTATTAACAATTGGACAAGACAAGATGATTGTAAGTGACAGATTTCAAGAGTCCAATAGTGATACAGTGGTATATGTAGGTCAAGTAGGGTAATAATAAGGCAGCGGGTGGTGGGACGATCTACGTCATGACGCCCACTGCGGGACAAGCTGTGGAAGGACACTTACCAGCTGTGGTTAAAGATTCAAGGAACGTCTCCGGTTGGACGAGATGATTCAAGAGTTTTAGCTTCCTGTGATGTCGAATTCCAGTCGTTGGTATTATTCGTCTGGGAGGAATTTTTTATGAGGCAATAACATAGCAGGAGGAGCAGTCTAGGATGAGGCTTGGCTTGGCTCTCAAGGCAGCATCGTCACGTGCAGCTCCAGCTTGTGTCAGATCGGGATCTGGTACCAAGATCCCAGACAACGTGCATATCGAACAATAGAGTATGACACGAGTCTTCTCGCTGCCGGATTTAGTGGCTGTTTTAGGGGAGTCTACCACCTGGGGAGGAAGTTTAGACTGAAGCTTGGTTTGGCTGGTTTCTATAGAGCAGATACTAAGTAAAAGTTCTACTTCAAACCGAGGGTGCTTTCTTTTTATATGGCTCATAAGGTTGTCTCCTGAGAGTATCAACATGATACTAAACCCCCAAATACCCAACTTGAATATCTATTTGCTTGCTAAGAGACTGAGGCTCATCGGCTTCGGTCGAGACATGATACTAATAGTGAGTCTCTAGGGTAGTGTCCGGCCCACGGATAAGAATGATGGACGATAAGACCAGCCCCGCTAAAAAAATCACTGAGAGGCTATGATTTGATTTGAAGTTTGAAGCAGAAACATCAAAGTTCCTCCACGACTTCAAACAACGCTTTGCGATTGCCTCACTCGGGTCTTCGAAATTACCACGCCTCTCGTACCCAAAATAACCAACAATCTTCGATGAATGCGCACGCGCTTCTCTCCGCCCAAGGCTGGCGGGGAACCGGCCACTCCCTGCACAAGACCGACGACTCAATTGGCCTCGCAAAGCCCCTACTCCTGTCGCGCAAAGACAACACGCAAGGCCTCGGGCAGAAACAACACTTTACAAGCGACCAATGGTGGATGAACGCTTTCGACGAACAGCTCAAGGGTCTCGATACCTCCAAGAAGGGCAAGGTGGTGCAGACGGTTACCTCTGGCAAGCTCAACTCATTGGATAAGAACCTGGGAAAGTACTCGGTGCTCTCATCCTTTGTCAGAGGGGGGTTTCTCGAGGGAACGATAAGCAGACTCGAAATCAACGATTCTTCTCCAAGCACAGATTCTACCCAATTTTCGGAAGACGAAAGCGCCGACCAAGCGACCAAGAAAGCCTCACGCGAAAGAAAAAAAGAGACCAAGGAGGAAAGGAGAGCGAGAAAAGAAGCGAAGCGGAAACGGAAAGAAGAACGAGCCATGGAAAAAGCCGCACGACGGGAAAGGAGGAGGCTGAGGAAGTCAAAGAAGTCATCAGCCGAATCGAGCGAAGCTGATGAGGAGAAGCGTCGACGGAGGGCACGAAAAGAGGAAAAACGAAGACAAAGAAAGAAGGAAGCCGGAGAAAAGTCTTAGAACAAGAGAAGGAAAGAAGTTAAGCAAGCAGCAATTGCATAGCGAAAGAATGATTTTGGCGTTATGGATGGATAGATTTCCTGAATGATACCCCATTTTGGATAGAACCTCAAGGTTCCTTTGGGATCTTGCCTGGCTTGCCTGATAATATCCACGGCCTCCTGTCCCAAAATTCGTCTTTGATTATGTCCAGATGCTCTACGAGGATGCGTGCCTTGGCGCGGCGCTTCTTATCCTTTTCCTTCTGAGATTTTGACTGGGTGACTGGTTCCGCCACAGAGTCGATTGTCTCGCTCACATTGTGGCTAGCAGGATCGACCAACTCGTACTATGCATAGTTAGTTTTGCGTGTTGGGGCACTCAAAGAGGAGAGGGCCACGTACATCCCGAAACACGACGCTTCCCTTCTTATAGATCTCGGGTTCGTTGTTGTAGTTGATAGAAAATCGTGAGAAGAGAATCTCGTTCTTGTCGGCAGATAGTGAACCCTACAATACACCAATCAGTGGAAGTTTGGGGTAGACAACCAAGGTACTTACAGCTAGAGTCTTTTCGGCTTCCTTATTGTCGAGTCCACCCAGCTGGATCAATGCCCAGAATGTTGTGTTGTATAGATTGTTGATGTGGCCTGGTTGATTAGCCTCTCGCCCAGTGATGAGATGCGTGGACCACTTACAGTCCACCTGACGCCAACTCATGTAATCACGGAGATTCTGGACGCTCGGGTAGCAAACTGCTCGACCATCAAAAGACGGTAGTGGTGATGAAAGAGGGGTATCGGGGAAATATGTTGGCCATTGATGGACGTAGTTTGATGTGAAGGTAGAGACAACCGTGCTCACAAGCTTGCTGGGAGACTTTAGCAGATTGAACCTGGCTCGATCTGTTGACGCATCGATTTACCTTGATCTTCTTTCAAACAAGTTGGATGCCTTGTGAAAAACAAAACTTGTACATGTCAATTCCTCGGCGTGGCTTGGGTGTGATGGGTTAATTACCTATATTCATCACTGACGCCGTAAGCAATGGTGATTTCAGGGATCTCAGTAACAACGGCTCTGGCGGCCGAGTTCATGAGATCCAAGGCTCTGCGATCATTGGGCTTTTCAAAACCATATTTGGCACACATTCTTCCCCATGTTAGAGTCATGTCGCCTCGACTATCGGAAGTACTTGGGGTGAATGTTACTTGGTGAAGCCCCGCCCATCAACTCGAACCACAACCCAAGTATTGGGAAGCAGAGAGTCTAGAGTCTCAAAGTTGCGAACATACTCAAATCTTTGGGGAAATTAGATACATTGAAGAGTGAGAGGCAGAGGTGAACTTGGGAACTCACTTTGAGTTTGCCATTTTCTGTTAATCTGAAGGTGGTCGTCCGATGGAGCAAGAATACGTGTATGTTCTGCGAGCGCGGGGGATGGTTGGTTGTGTGACTGGTGTGGCCTTGCTTTTTCTTTGTGCAAGACTTGGAGAGATGGAGGGGCAGCTCCCAGAATTGTTAGTGCATGGGAGTTTTATGCCAACACCAGCACAAATCAGAGGTTCCTTCATAGCGCCTGCATTTGCACAAAGTACCTAACAAGTACAGTAAAGCCACTGAGACCACTAACTCAGTACCTACCTGCTACTGCCACCCCAAGGTGTCAATTTACTCCCCTAGTTCCATTCAAATGCGTAGCCTCGCATATCAAACTTGCGCCTCCAAAAACACGGCTGCGGAAGCCCGACAATTTTGGAGTCAAGGAGTCCAGCCCCAAGCATCATCCCCCTCCTTCTCCAATGGATCGCGACGAACCCAACGGCCACCCCTCGACCCAAGACTCTTCTCCCTGAGTCACCATGAATCTTCTTCTGTCCGACGATTACCTGCTGCAGGATTATCCTGAAGTCATCACCAATACGATCCGATCCGGACATGCTTCCTTCCTACGCTTCAATCGCAAGGGCGACTACCTTGCATCCGGCCGCGGCGATGGGACCGTCGTGGTGTGGGATCTCGAGACCATGGGTGTCGCCAGGAAATTGCGAGGTCACAATAAGATTATCACGTTTCTGAGTTGGTCACGATGCGGTCAATACTTGCTGTCCACCTGCCAGGGCTGGAAGGCCATTCTTTGGGATCTCCAAGACGGCAAGAAGTTACGCGAGGTGAGGTTCCGCGCTCCAGCGTACGCTGCTGAGCTTCATCCCTGGGACCAGTAAGTTGAACTGCAGTTTATCCCGTCGTCTCACGCTAATGCGCGACAGCTTTCGGTTCGTCGCTGCCCTCTACGAAGAGCAACCCGTCGTCGTTGACATGACCGAGCCCGTCGACGTGAAGCACACATTTCCCTCCGTTCCGAAGCGATCGAATGCCAATAGCGACACGGCAGCCAAAGAGAAGCAAGCGAAAGAAGACGCCAAACAAATGACAACTTCTCTTGTGTGGTCTGTAACTGGCGACCATATCATCGCGGGAACGAACAAAGGGCTCGTCAACGTCATCGACGCCAAAACCCACGATATTATTTATTCTGACAAACTATGCTCGGGAATTATCACCACGATGCGACTCACACAGTCGGGTAGGGAACTACTGGTGAATTCACAAGATCGCATTATTCGGGCATTTAGAATACCAAACTTATCAGCCGCCAACTTGGACCTGGACACCCTACAATTACCGCTCGAGAATAAATTCCAGGACGTGGTGAACAAATTATCATGGAATCATATCGCCTTCAGCTCAACGGGAGAGTACGTAACAGCCTCGACATACAACAATCACGAAATATACGTTTGGGAGAGCAAGCACGGCAGTCTTGTCCGAATTCTCAAAGAGCCAAAAGAAGAGCATGGTGTCGTAGATTGGCACCCAACTCGACCCCTGCTCGCAGAGTGCGGCATGGAGACAGGCCGAATATATATCTGGTCTGTCACCAGCCCTCAGAAGTGGTCAGCATTGGCGCCGGACTTCGCCGAGGTCGAAGAGAACGTGGAGTACATTGAGAAGGAGGACGAGTTTGATATTTATGCGCAAGAGGAGATTCATAGGAGACGGCTCGATGCGGAGGACGAGGACGTGGATGTTCTCTCAATGGATCCTTCCAAGGCGTTGGACGAGGACGACGGTTTCCGAATGCCAATTCTCTTTAATCTCGGCGAGAGCGACAGTGAGGACGAATTCATCGCGGTGTCCACGGGAACCATGCGGCGTAGGAGTCCGGGAGAGGGGCAGGATGATTTAGACGAGGATGTCGAAAAACCGGTACCGAAGAAGGGCGCATCGAAGACGACAAGGAGCAGGAAACGGTAGAGGCTGAAGTTGAGACGAGTCAAAATGGAATATTTGGAACGAAGATGGGTCATCACGGCTTCGTGTTGTGGGGGAGGGAGCTGTTTAGAGCTACCTCATCAACTTCTTTAGTTGGCACTAGTTAATTATGGCAATGTGGCAGTCTGGAACAAGCTAACCAAGTTGCCAAGGTCCCCAAGGTGCTTTAGGTGCTCAGCATGAAGTTAGGTACTCACATGTGTAGGGAGGGACATCGCAATGGTAATTCATGGTAAACCTCTGGTGCGCATAATGTTGATGGCTGCCTGGGCAATCAATTCGAAGAAAAAAAAATTTCCTTCAAAAGGAGCAACGAGCTGATGACCCAGCAACCCAGTTACTTCAATAGCAAAGCTAATAGAATGATGCGCGAGAAAACCTCCACCACGGATCCATCTTGAGGTCAAAGATTCTGAACGCGTCAGGGATGATGGATGGAAAAGGAGGCTCTCATACAGCGACAAAGCGGCTTTGTTTCGTCCTGGAAATGTGGTGCCCGTAGCACAAACGTCTTCCAGATGAGATTAATTGGTAGGTAGGCAATGCGTAAAGAAACAAGGATTTGAGTCACCGGCGTAGTGTTCCGTCTTCAGCCACTTGAAGGGATGCCGAGCACGGTACGGAGTACTTTACTCGCGTAATGAGAGCTGCCAGTGGACAAAAACATCAGAACAGTTCCTGTGATAATGTTGCCCAGATGTGATGAGGTATTGCTTTAGTCAGCAACCGAGATCATGCCGCGGAAGTTGCCAGTACTTTTATGTTTGTGGCCTGAGGCACAAGTGCTCAAGCTTCAGGGAGGTTTTGCACGTCAAAATAGGCTTAGCGCCATTGTCGTGTCCGCCGGCCGCCTCAAGTCCAAGAATCTTTCAGGCTTCCCCGACCCTCTCGCCTTAACCACGACAAAACTTTGCCCTCCGCAACAAAGTCATCACCACGCGCGTCGGGCATCGCGCGCATCGACTCGAGAAAGACCCCCGACCGACCGACGACGAGCGTCTCGCGCGAAATCCGATCTTTCGCGACTTTCGAAGTGGTGGCGACGGGGGAGACCAGCCTGAGGTTCTCCTGGGCCGGCGGCCAGGACAGGCGTTGCCGTTCAGCGCCATCCATCATTCACGTTTCACGGCCTTTGCCATCGATTTAGAAGAGTTTCGCGATAGAATATCGTCATTCACGAATTTCCTTAATCTATATTTCGACTTTGCGCGCTTCGCTGCGTGTCGGCGCGTATTTTCACCTCCGCTCTCTCGCTTCTCGCTCCTTTTCCCACCTCGCTAGATTCACCACCAACCGCCACCATGGCCAACCTCTACTTCACCCACTCGAGCGCTCCGCTCAAGACGGTGGAGGAGATTCAGTTTGGCTTGATGTCCCCAGAGGAGATCAAGAACATGAGCGTCTGCCACATTCTCTACCCCGAGACGATGGAAGAGAACAAGACCAAGCCACGCGATGGTGGCCTCAACGACCCACTCCTCGGCTCGATCGACCGACAATTCAGATGCAAAACCTGTACGCAGGCCATGGGCGAGTGCCCTGGCCATTTCGGCCACATCGAGCTCGCGAAACCTGTGTACCACCCAGGTTTTATCAAGAAAGTCAAGAAGATCCTGGAGATTGTCTGCCACAACTGCAGCAAGGTGTTGGCCGATAAAGTTGGTCCACTCACTCCATGAAGCTTTATGGCCCACTGGATGCTAACCTGATACTTTCAGAGTGATCCCGAATTCGCTGCTGCCGTTGGCACTCGAGATCCCAAAGTTCGCTTCAACCGTGTTTGGGAGGTGTGCAAGAAGAAGCACCTCTGCGAAAATACAGATAGGAACGAGAAGAACAAGGACGACGATTTTGCGCCAGGAATGAAACCCGTGGTCGAAAACCACGGCGGATGCGGCAATGAGCAGCCCGCAGTTCGACAGGCTGCTTTGCAGCTCAAGGCTGTTTCCGACATTGTTTCACAGGATGACGGTGTCAAGCGGCGAGAGAACAAGCTCATCACCCCCGAGATCGCCCACAACATTCTCCGAAGAATCTCAGAAGAGGACCTCATCAACATGGGTCTGAACTCTGACTATGCCCGACCTGAATGGATGATCCTGACTGTACTGCCTGTGCCTCCACCTCCTGTCCGACCAAGTATTTCAATGGACGGCACTGGCACCGGCACGCGCAACGAAGACGATTTGACCTACAAACTTGGCGATATCATCCGTGCAAACGGTAACGTCAAGCAGGCCATTCGCGAAGGTTCCCCTGCCCACATTGCTAGAGACTTTGAGGAGCTGCTTCAGTATCATGTGGCGACATACATGGATAATGATATTGCTGGCCAGCCTCGGGCACTTCAAAAAAGTGGTCGTCCCGTTAAAGCTATCCGCGCCCGTTTGAAGGGTAAGGAGGGCCGTCTTCGAGGTAACTTGATGGGAAAGCGTGTGGACTTTTCTGCTCGTACCGTCATCACTGGTGACGCCAATCTTTCTCTCCATGAAGTTGGTGTTCCTCGCAGTATTGCCAGGACGCTGACTTATCCCGAAACCGTGACGCCTTACAATATCAGCAAGCTGCACCAGCTTGTTGAAAACGGACCAAACGAGCACCCCGGAGCTAAGTATGTCATCCGGTCTGATGGCACCCGAATCGATTTGCGACACCACCGACGAGCGGCTCAGATTTCCCTGGAATACGGTTGGAAGGTCGAACGTCATTTGATGACGGGTGACTACATCATTTTCAACCGTCAGCCGTCACTGCACAAGGAATCTATGATGGGCCATCGTGTTCGTGTCATGCCTTATTCCACTTTCCGCCTGAACCTCTCTGTCACATCTCCTTACAACGCCGATTTCGATGGTGACGAAATGAACTTGCACGTCCCCCAAAGCGAAGAGACCCGAGCTGAGGTCAAGGAGCTTTGTCTGGTGCCTCTGAACATCGTTTCTCCCCAGAAGAATGGACCCCTCATGGGTATTGTTCAGGACTCTCTTGCAGGTGTCTACAAGCTCTGCCGACGAGACACATTCCTCGACAAGAATCAAATCATGAATCTCATGCTCTGGGTTCCGAACTGGAATGGCGTCATTCCTCAGCCGGCTATTTTGAAGCCCCGGCCTCGTTGGACTGGAAAACAGCTCATCAGCATGGTGATTCCCGAAGAAGTGAGCCTGCATAATGCTCCTGATAGCAAGGAAGATAACCCTATTAAGGATGAGGGTCTTCTCATCCAGGCTGGTCAACTGATGTACGGTCTCCTTACTAAGAAGAATGTCGGTGCTGCTGCTGGCGGTATTGTTCACGTCTCTTACAATGAGCTTGGGCCCGAGGGTGCAATGGCTTTCCTTAATGGTGTACAGCAGGTTGTTACCTATTGGCTGCTGCAGAATGGTCACAGTATCGGTATTGGTGACACTATTCCTGACAAGGCGACTATCGAGAAGGTTCAGGTTCACATCGACTCTGAGAAGCAAGAAGTCGCAAGGCTGACCCAGATGGCAACTGAGAACAAGCTGGAAGCTCTCCCCGGTATGAATGTTCGAGCTACCTTTGAGAACAAGGTCTCCATGGCTCTTAACCAGGCCCGTGATAAGGCTGGTACGACTACGCAGAAGAGTCTGAAGGATTCGAACAACGCCGTCACCATGGCTTCTTCTGGTTCCAAGGGATCTTCCATCAACATTTCGCAAATGACGGCTCTTGTGGGTCAGCAGATTGTCGAGGGCAAACGTATTCCCTTTGGTTTCAAGTACCGTACGCTTCCTCATTTCACCAAGGATGATTATTCTCCGGAGGCTCGTGGATTCGTTGAGAACTCTTACCTTCGTGGTCTCACTCCGACCGAATTCTTCTTCCACGCCATGGCTGGTCGTGAAGGTTTGATTGATACTGCTGTCAAGACTGCCGAAACAGGTTACATTCAGCGTCGACTTGTGAAGGCTTTGGAAGACTTGAGCGCTCGATATGACGGAACTGTTCGCAACTCCCTGGGAGATGTGGTTCAGTTCCTCTACGGCGAGGATGGCTTGGATGCCATGTGCATCGAGAAGCAGAAGTTGGGCATTCTCAACATGTCCGATAGTGCTTTTGAGCAAAAGTACCGCTTGGATCTCGCGAACCCGCCAGACTGGTTCAAGAATGACTACGAGTATGGAAACGAGCTGACTGGAGACAAGCCTTCCATGGCGCTCCTTGACGCTGAATGGGATGCTCTTCTTCATGATCGCCGAGTCGTTCGAAAGATCAACGAATCGAAAATGGACGAAGAAATGATGCAGCTGCCACTGAATATTGGCCGAATCGTCGAGTCAGCCAAGCGTGTCTTCAATGTCAAAGCAAACGACCGTAGTAACCTCCGACCATCGGATGTTATTGTCGCTGTTCAGGGCTTACTCAGCCATATCAAGATTGTGCGAGGCAATGATCCTATCTCGCTTGAGGCTGACGCCAACGCCACGATTCTCTTCAAGGCCCTGGTTCGATCTCGATTGGCCTTCAAGGAAATCGTTAAAGTACATCGCCTGAACAAGCTTGCCTTTGATCATATTCTGGGAGAACTTCAAAACCGATGGGATCGAGCATTCGTTAATCCTGGTGAGATGGTTGGTGTCCTGGCTGCCCAGTCCATTGGAGAGCCTGCCACCCAGATGACTCTCAACACCTTCCATTTCGCTGGTGTGTCGTCCAAGAACGTGACTTTGGGTGTGCCTCGTCTGAAGGAGATTCTGAATCTTGCAAAGAACATCAAGACGCCAGGTATGGCTGTGTATTTGAACGAATATCTGGCCACGCAGGAACAGGCGAAGAAGCTGCGAAGTATGGTTGAGTACACCAACCTGCGATCTGTAACAGCAGTTACCGAGATTCACTATGACCCTGACGTCCAGACGACCACCATCCCGGAAGATTTCGACATGGTCGAGTCTTACTTCTTGATTCCAGATGATACCATGGCTAGCATCGAACGTCAGTCGAGATGGGTTCTACGTATTACTCTCGATCGACAGAAGCTCCTGGATAAGGAAATCAAGATCGAGGATGTTGCCATGCGCATCAGGGAGGAGTATCCTAATGATTCAGCAGTCATTTTCAGTGACAACAACGCTGATGAACAGGTTATTCGAGTGCGAATTGTGCACAAGACTGGGGAGAAGGACGCTGATGGCGCACTCGAGGACGATGTGATGCTGAAGCGTCTCGAAGCTCATTTGTTGGACACGCTGACTCTTCGTGGTGTGCCGGGCGTGGAGCGAGCTTTCTTGACCAAGGGTAGGAGGTTGGTTCAGAAGCCTGACGGTGCGCTCTTTGCCAAAAAGGATGACCCTCAGTGCACGCAGTGGTACTTGGATACCAGTGGCTCCGCATTGCGCGAGGTCCTGGCTGTCTACGGTGTTGACACGACGCGAACGTACACCAACGATCTTTACCAGATCATAGAAGTATTTGGTATCGAGGCTGCTCGTTCCGCTCTGGTGAAGGAATTGACTAATGTGCTGGCCTTTGATGGTTCGTACGTCAACCACCGTCACATCGCACTACTGGTTGATGTGATGACATATCGGGGTGTCATCTCGGCTGTTACGCGACACGGAATCAACCGTGCTGACACGGGTGCTTTGATGCGCTGTTCCTTCGAGGAAACGGTGGAAATCCTACTCGAGGCCGCGGCAACCGGTGAACTCGATGACTGCCGAGGTATCTCTGAGAACGTCATGCTTGGACAGATGGCGCCCATGGGAACAGGCAACTTCGATGTCCTGTTGGACCCCAAGATGCTGGAGACGGTCATCTCTGACAACTCTCGCATGGGTCTCATGCCTGGCATGCCTGCCAAGGATGCCCAGGGCGAAGGTGCTGCTACACCCTACGACACTGGATCGCCCATGGCGGATTCGGGCTACCTCAGCCTCAACTCACCTGCGGCTGGAAACTTCTCGCCCATCCAGGGTGCGGGATCCGATACCCCGGCCGGATTTGGAACCGAGTATGGTGGTGGCGGCTTCGGCGGAGTTGGTTCAATGAGCCCATACTCTATGCGCGGTGCCACAAGCCCGTTCAGCACGTCGCCAACGTCCCCGTTCAGTGGAGGCTACTCGCCAACATCGCCCAACGCCGGCTACTCTCCCAGTTCCCCTCTCATCGACGGTGGCGCTGGCAGGTATGCTACTTCGCCCTCCTTTAGCCCGTCGTCTCCATCGTTCTCGCCTACGTCGCCTATGTTGCGGCCTACCAGTCCCGCTTCGCCCGGCTACAGCCCAACGTCGCCAAGCTACTCGCCTGGATCACCCACGTCTCCTCAACACTACTCGCCCACATCGCCGTCAGGGAACTTCAACTCGCCCACATCTCCCAGCTACTCCCCCGGCAGCCCCAGCTACAGCCCTGGCTCGCCCAACCTCCACGCGGCCGGCAGCACTTCGCCCTCCTACTCTCCGGCGTCTCCAACTTGGTCTCCGACATCTCCTGCTCAGTACTCTCCAACGAGCCCAAGCTTCCAGAGAAGTCCTGGTGCGCAGCAGTCGCCAACCAGTCCGAATTACTCGCCTACATCGCCTTCGTTCTCTCCTCGGACACCTGGTCCGGGAACGTCTGGAAACCAATAGTGAGTAGAAACGATTATGATTAGACAACATCACACCCGCTAACAGACCGACTAGTTCTCCCAATTCGCCGGCCAATGACTAATTTTCTACTTTGAATAATGCTTTTGTGACACCGGTTGTCCTCTGTTTTGACACTTTTCCTTTTCTTCCTGTCTTGGTTGGTGGTGGAATTGATTTACAACTATAGATCCGAAAAAAGAGTATGGCACAAGGTTAAAAGAAACAACTCGCAAAAAGAAACAAACACAACAACGAGACCTTCCACAGACTGGGGGCTCGACGGAGGGGCAAGGGGAAGCTGCGGATACAAGTCCAACACGGGCTGACGCACTGTAATAGCCGAAATGTATACTATCGATGAGGAAGGGAGGGGGAGGGGGAGGGCAGGAAATCAGTAAAGTCGCGGTTTGCAATGACATATAGGATGATGATTCAGATTGGCCTCAAGACTGGTAAAGGAAGGGGCGCGGAGTAGGAGCAGCAGTCGTTCTTTTTTTCCACCTCAGAAACCAGAAATGGACTGGCTTATTTTGCAAACAAGAAATTGAGCTGATACCCATTCACTGTTTCCCGTTGTGATGGTCTTGTTGCGTGAGCACCTCGCCTACATATGTCTTAGCCGCAAGTTGTAATGAGGCCTGGCCCCTGTCATTTGGAGATGCGGCTGAAGAGCTTTGGCTCGGTGAAAGGATCAGGCTGAGCGACCAAGCCATGGCTGAAGTTCTCTGACCTGGCCTGGCCTGGCCGAACTTGTACGGATTACTTGATTCTATGGAACATACACTACGAGTTTGCCAGCGTGATGAGTGTGATGGGGGATGGCTCAGTTGCCTGGGGCTGAGCCAGAGGCGCAGCTGGGCCATAGTGAAACTTGGGATTCGAAACCTGCGAGTAACATGTATGTCATTAATTACTCCGTATTGCAAACTAGCATCTCCGACACAAATTCGACAATGAAATTAGCGAGACTTGGCGAGATTTAACTTCAGCTCCTGAGAAATTGTGCAAATGCAACGAGCGAGTTGTTGGCACTGTGGCTATGGCAATTCCATGTTGGCGGCCAGCTTGGGTGTATCCATATGAATGAAGTCTCCGTAGACGGATCAGGCAGCTTCGCCTCTGTCGGTAATGCGGAAGCCGAGATGTGTCATGCACTTAGATATGCTGGACCACTGACAGCCGCCATGTACATGTACAGTGTAGGCTCTGGGTCTCATGATACTTGCAACAGTCATGGCCGTCAGGCTGCGCTAGGCAGTCGCAGGCAGATGTTACGTGTTTGCACTCTTGTTGCTGCAACTGTTTTTAATAGGGCAGCTATGATGCAAATGTAATAAGCCAACCAACAGAACAAATGTCTTGGAAGCAATGCTATTGGCGAGCGGGGATTTCGTCATTAAGGGCCAAAGGGCGAATCACAAATGACGACTTCTCAACATCGAGGCCGACACAGTGGAGTTATTTGCCCAATCTGGTGCCGAAACGGCAACGGCCTGGGTGTCGTTGGTCCATGGCTGAATTGGCCAGGAACAGCCGCGCAAGACCGACGAGCGTTCTAGTGAGGGGAGGGACAGGGAGGGGAGCTCCTCGGAGGTGTAAAGAAGGATCATTTGAGATTTGGCGTTGACCGGGAAGGAATGTACATCTGCGGATGAGAAAGGGGTGGTTGCATAAATGCCTCTCCTCTCTTCCTGGGCGTATGTGTATTCCGAGTGTATGGGCGTGTCAAGAAACGTGCATAGCCATGCCCCATCCTATCTGATGCTGTATTGTGCCATAAGGGCACAAAGAACCCACCCGGGGTGGACAAGGCTGATGGCAGCACGTAAAAGACCCGAATGACCCCAGGACCACATATGTGAGAGGTTTGGTGTTGGACTATGGCATGATGTTGGTTGTCACCTGGTGGTTGATGTTGATGGTCTGCTGCGGCCTCGTCCCGTGCCGCCCTGTTCTCTGTACGTATGATGACTCGCAGCGTCTTTGTGATCTTCGCAGTGATGTTACCGTGCGCTATCATCCCGGGTGTGCGAAGGAGCAAGGAGGAAGAAGCAAGAAACACGAAGGATTGCTGAATACGAGGACGAGCCAAATGAGATTGACGAGTTGGAATCGAGGTTGCTGGTGGCTATGTGCGGTAGTCTGGGTAGGCCCTCCACAAATTCTTGATAGCCCTATCCGAGGCGATGGGAGTGTTGGTAGAAGGGTTCGCTGGTGAGGATGCGGAGTAAGTAAGCACCTCGCGTATAGGACGGGGAAGCACAGGAGCCGGTAAATGTACTTGCCAATCGTTTCTGGGAGTGGCCGATGTATTTACCTTTTATGACAAGGATGGAATTCTCGAACTGCGAGCCACGTAGGTCATTTGTTGGCTGTGTCTGCGCCCCAATAAAAGACGCCGCAGGGAGAAAGAGCATGGTCCGAAGATGACTGGCCGGCAAATGGGTACCATGAAATGAGTACCATGAAATGAGTCGAGAGGGTCAAGATTGTGACGTCTTCCTCTATCACATGTAAGCGTATGAAGTCATAGACGGCTGTAACAAGTCCTGTAGGAGCAGATGACCGGTCCCATTCCCACCAACCACTTGGGCATTGACACTGACACTGACAGACACCGACAGGTACTGACAGGCACTGACAAGTGGGCAATCATGGCTCAACCGTGGCACGCACCCTGGCAACCTCGCAGCTTGACAACCTGGTCCTCGCCTCACCCACCCCGCCGCCGCCGCCGCCGCCAGTCCTCCCGACTCCTCCCCTCCCACTCCCACCCACTCCCACTCGCAGTCCAGAGTCCAGGGCACTCGGCGGACCAGGACCAGGACCAGGAAGAGGAAGCACGATTGTCCTTCATCACATGATTTGACGAGGATGCGTGGAAAAATGCGTGGCGTCAAGAAAATAGGGGACAACCAAAAGGAGAAAGGGTCTCGGCCACTGACACTGTCCCTCGCGTCTGTATTCTTGCGGTTCCTTTGTTCTCTCTCAAGGGCAAGCCCATCGCTACAAGCGCAAGACGGTGAGAAAAGAGAGCGAAAAGGGAGACAACAAGGAGACGGAGCGAGACAAGCAAAAAGTAAACACCTACATATCTTAGACCGACCCGCTTCCTTACCCAATTTTTCTTTTCTTTTCTTTTCTTTTCTTTTTCTTCTTTTTCTTCTCCTGTTTTCCTCCCCTGTCTTCCACTGCTCAGTCGCTGGCTGGCTGGAGAAACCCTCTCGGCTGACGGGTTAATGAGAATTGGGATTGGGGGCCAACGTTAGAGCGCCATGGACAGGGATCGTCGCTAGTCTGACAGGGAACACGGACAGGGGACAAGGAAAAGGCGCGCCGCCATGCGGGTGTCGGCGCTTAACTTCGATCCTAGAACCAAAGAGAAGCCCCAAAAGCAGCCACGCACGCGTCCATCAGTTGCCCGTTTTTGTTGCCATCCGTGGTTTGCACGGCAGTATGTAGTTAGTAGCAGCCCATGTCTCCGTTTCCCTGACCAGCTGTTGCGTAACGTGACGGTTATCGCGTGTGCAGCGACGAAATGACCTTCTCTATTCGTCTTATCCTGCGTATTCTTCGGCTGGTCCCTCCCGCATGCGTCTGCTCGCTAGCTCCTTCGCCAGCAGAGCAGCAAACAATCGGGTATGGCCCAATGAGGAAGACTTTCAAGAGACACCAATGCTGGACCGGCTTCGGGGGTGTGGAGCCGACCATCTCTTGGTGCCCAGGCAGGCAAGTTGCTGATGCAAATGTGATGCGATTGTGTGCGGTGTGATGCATCCCTGAACATCGAGGCGGAAAAAAGTTGTCAAGCACTCAGCATGTACTCTGTACTCCGTGTTTCGTACTCTCTGCCTAATCCCGGCTAGCAGTGACGGCTTGGATGTTGTTGTCGAATGTTGAAGCCGTTTGATCGTGATTGATCTGCCAGCCGCCAGGTGGCCCGCCGTCCCCACGCGCCAATCTCATCTGCCGAGCGGCTGTCTCTGTTGCGGCAGGCATGTCATTCCTTCGTAACGGCCTGTACACCCCTCCCCGCAAAGAAGGATCATAAGGCAGAGTCGTAGGGCAGACTTCGTGTGGCCTGTTTGTTCGTGGTCGGCGGCGAACTGCTTGCAAAGCACGTGTGTAGAGGGGGCTGTGTGAATTTTTTGCAGCATCTTTCTACTGGGCTGCAGCAATCCTTTGTTGGCTGCTGTCCTTGCTCGTGTTGGTTGGTAGTTGGTCGCGGCGACAGGGACAATGGGTCGTCTTTGTGGTGTGGGCACTTGCGAGCGTTGGCGTCGATATGGGGCTGGTCGCAGATTGGGCCTGGCTGTGTGGGCCATCAACCACAGGGCTAAAGTAACCTCACTGTAATAACTGTCCGCGGCTTTTAGGGGGATTGCGACATGGAGAGGGAGGGAGGAGGTTGCAAGTTCACAAGGGGAATAGTCATGACATGGAGTAACTCGAGTTATTCAATTGAGAAAGACTAATTGAGATGAAAGAAATGAGATGGAGAAAAACGGAAAGA
>JALNIO010002202.1:0-10617 GCA_023509875.1 Rugonectria rugulosa | reverse complement strand
AAAAAAAAAAAAAGGTCGGCGCCAAGTCCATGCCGCCAGAACAACCTAGTAGGTACCTGGGTATACATTGCGTGACTCGTGCGATCAAAGGGCCATAATAAGCGCGAAAATGCTTTCACTGCCGTGAGGCTGGGTGTTTCTATAGTTTCCGGCCCCTTCTTCGGGGATGTTGAGGATCGCTACATCAAGTAGACTGGTCAGTTCAACACCATCTTGGCCAAAAGAAAGACATCGCAATGAAAGGTGACCAACCGACTAAGTAGCTCGAGGAGGGTTGGGGCAGGTAGGGCGCTGGCAGTAGCCTTGCCATGTCTGCGTTCCTTGATCGGCGACAATGTTCTGGCACTTGCAGCTGGAACCGGGCTTTTGGACTACGGTGTCAGAGGTGCAACCGCAGTAGGTCCAATGTTGGGCAGCTCTCCACAAGCACATGATGAAGAATTTGCGTTTGTCTTGTCAAAAACGGAAAGAATAGTTAAACGGAGGGGATCGTTGATAATGCAAATGTGCAGTGCCTGAGCTGTTTGAGACAACCCCTGGAGGTGATAAATAAGAACTGGCGTATAGCGCGAGGCAAGTCCCCAGTAGTACAACCAAGAGGTTGCTTCAGTCTTGACAGGTCGTTACAACCGACGACAGAGCGAGTTGTGTAATCGCCGTGTGCTTGGTAGTACACGTCCGAAGTGAGTTACTGGGTGGGATAAAGAAGCTTGTTGGTTCAAGGTAGAAGGGTTGGAAAAGATGGGAGTTCCTCGCACGGTTGGCAAGAGAGGGCTCGAGGAGGGTTGCTGGAAGTCTAACAGCAGAGAAGATTCTACCCAATGAATAGATTTCTTCACTGGAGCTGTTGGATGTGTAGTAGATATCCAATGTCAAAGGCTTTCGATGATGGTGAGTTGTAGTTGTCGCTAAGAGGGTGTGATCGGTCCTTATATACTTGGTGATACAGGCCCGAGGGAACGGCAACAGATACCAGTGATGGAGGATATTTGCCTTCCATGGCACTTTGAGCACAGATGCCTAGACGAATCCGTGAGGTCAAAGTCGAAATACCCCCCTTCCGAGAGAGCAAGGAACTGTCGAGTGTTGGTTGTCTCTGTTCTTCCTGATGTTGAGAGACCGGGAGCTGGGTTGTTTAAGGGCGCAGGAAGGGTCGCTTTAGTCGGGTTGTTAGTTAGGGTTGGTTAGGGGAGGGGGGGCGTGTGTGTTGGAGGCTTGGAGTGTGGTGTTAGTCGTGTCCTCTTTGTCGGCCGTTGTGTCCCCGCAAAGGTCGCAAAGGGGGACGGGGGATGGGGGATGAGGGGCAGTGAAGGTGTTGAGAGGAGATATAGCCACCAAGCTCCGGATTGAGCAGAAAGCTACATCGTGTTGGCAGTCGACGGCCGGGGGCACCGATTTACGTCAAGACGCATCAGTCCACAGTTGATGTTGGTGTCTTGTGGTTGTGGGGAGAGCCAAATCGCAGGCGCGGCTGGACCGGGGCCCTATTGACAACCATGCAATTCACGCGGTGTGCGCCAGAGGACGGATACCAACGTCCTGTGCATGCCTGCCTTGTCTTGACCTATTCGGGTGAAGATTGATGTGGTTGCGGGTGACGGGTTGTGCATGCCGACGCGGGTGCGCAAGCGGGTGTGTGGGATGGGGTGTTGGTCCTGCGCATTCACAATGTCGTCTCCTCTCGGCAAGGGGAGCAAAGAGAGCCACATGCAAACTCTGAGAGGTGAGCAAAAGTCTGTCAAGCGAGCCGTCAGTGACTGGCCATGATGGGTGGTGAATCCAACGACACAGGGATCAGTGGCCATCACAGCCATAGCCGTCCCTGACCGGTGAGCAAAGCCCGATGATCGTAAGGTAGCTGTTGGCCGAGGTGTCATGGGAGGTGCAAGGTAGGAACTTATGGCACGGTCTCTATCTGTATCCATGGAGGAGCTTCATTGGATCTTTGCCCTCTCCTGGAGTATCATTCACCCTCTTGATCCCCTCCATCAAGTGCTCGAACCGGAAATCCTTATTCCGGTGGGACACAGCTTGACAAATAGAGACGATGGTGACGAGCTTGGCCAAAGATGGCTGCTACCACAGGTGCCGTAATCATGTCCGGATGACCATTCACGAGTCCCAGGTGCTTCTGCTCCCAATCCTCCACCCACGCCCTGGATGGACGGTCGAATTTGGGATGAAGTGATGTAGGTGATGATGCCCGTTGCGTTTGTCTTAGTTTATACCTTAGCAATGTCATTTGTGTGCCACCTCGGACATCCATCCCATCCGTCCCGACTGTCGCACGAACATTGCAAACGTCCTTTTCTTGTTTTGGCCCTGGGCCTCCACCAACATTCACACCAGCCTGTTCCGCTGTCAAACCTTGCCGGAGGTGCAAACACGACCGGAGGACAGCATATGTCATGACGCCACTACGGTCAATAGAGTGGCTTTATTCAGAGCCTCTAACTAGACAACTTTTTCCACTTGATCTTCGGCACTTCTGGAAGGGTGGACAGTGTTGGTGGAGGCGGTCCTCGCGTCCTCAGCACCAAACCCGTCACCATGAGAAGCGTTAGACGCCTTGTGGAGAACCACAGATGTTGGGCATGATTCATGAAACGAGATTCGTAACCCCTTGCGGGATAGCCACGAGTTATATGGCCGCTTAGAGGCTATAGGCTTAATCAGGAACCAGCCACCAGGTGCAAACCAAGGCGGGAAGGTTAACGGACAATGGCTGGACAATTGGGTGAGGAATGTTGAGTTGCTGCTAACCAGCGGCACTCAATTGAACGCTATTTCCCGTCGTGCTTCGGTGCGTAAGAGTAGAAAGATGGTAGGGATCTTTCCGCCGCGTAAACGGGCCAACCTTCCTAGCCAAGGAGCGCGGATAAGAACCTAGAGACGGCCGATTTCTGTGTTGCTCTTCGTACAAGGGCATCAATTGAAAGCAGTATCCATGTTGGCACACGACCCAGTCCAAGTGCGAGAACACGCCGAGAAATTTGGCTGTCAAGGACCAACAGGCGTGTAAGGGTCTGCACACCAACACAAGTATTAGTATATGCACACTATAGGAGAACGAGCAAAGAAACGATGCCACCACTAGTAAAATTGCTGCCGGCGGCATTCTCGTCAACGGCGTTGGTCTCCCCCATGAACGCGGTAGAAGGAGTGTTTCGCGGATGTCAACGCCTCTGAGTTGTCACACAGCCTTGGTGTTGGTGGTGAGGAGCTTGAAGTGTAAGTTGCACAGTGGAGTTTCAGCAATGCGACGTTGCTCTATGCGGGCTGGCTGGATTTGCGACACACCTTGCGGAACCGGGCAGGCCCTGTGATTTCACGCAACCTTAGGATACGCAATGCCATGCAATGCTGAGCCGTTTCCTGTGGTACGGAGCTTTACGGTCCCAAGCCGTGTCCGACAAAGGCATGGGTAGGCTACCGAGCCTGTTAGCTACGCTTGGTTTACACGCCAGATGGCTCCTCCGGATTCTTTGTTGACGAGCTGTGGAGAAGCGTGTCGGACCGAGCCAGCTTGATAGTCTGACGAAATGAAGAGTAAATAACGGGAAGGATGCGGGAAATGAGAGACTTGACATCAACCATAGAGGA
The DNA here is from genome assembly GCA_023509875.1 of Rugonectria rugulosa. NCBI lineage: Eukaryota > Fungi > Ascomycota > Sordariomycetes > Hypocreales > Nectriaceae > Rugonectria > Rugonectria rugulosa. Next base: position 7,014 of record JALNIO010002202.1, on the reverse strand, counting down.
GGGAGGGGTCGGAATAGAGATGGACTGGCTGAGCCCGGTTGCAAGTTCCGCGAGACATAGGACGGGATATGCACTCCACCAGTCGAGCAGAGTGTGATAGGCAGTAAGGGGTATGGAACTGGAAACCTGCAGCTGTTGGTGGCCGAACTGAGACGGCTGCGGTCCAGACTGTCGACGGGCGTCGAATTGGATAAAATGAATGAGGTGGAACAAGGATGTGATGGTGATGGTGTTGACGATGGCTCAAAATCGAGAAAATCGGAACTAACATGCGGAATGAAGGTAAGGTAGGAAGCAGTTGGCAGTCCAAGTTAGGTGCGCCTACCTGCGGGTGCCTTGATTTAGCTTCAACGCACCTGCACGGAGTACACTGCGCATAGATGTAAGGCGCAGGTGATGGTACCTACATGTACGGACTACTTGCCTGGGTATCTAGGTACCTACCTAGGCAGTTCCGGAGACCTTGAACTGTACCTGCCTACATAGGTGATGACATACAGGTAAGTAAGGTGGGCAGGTAACTTAGATGGTTACTTCAAAGTTGGAACCCGTGAAAATCCCGAGGCAACCACGAACTGGCTTCGTCAAAACCACGTATCTACATCGTAGGGAGGTAGGCACGGCCCTCTCAGCGGGACCAACCAGGTCGCATAAGCTGGCCAACAAGAAGCTGCGCTTTCACGGCAGGTAGGTAGGACATGCATGTATTTCAGGAGTACAAGTAAGAGGCAACGGAGAAAGGAGCACTGTGAATTCCAAGGTGAGTGTCCCACACTGAACGGCACGGCGCACGCACAGTGTTCAGTCGCGGAAGTATCTTACTGTGGGGTGTCTCCCCCTGTGCCGTGCTTGCACGCGCGGCTGTACGCTTCTGCATCTTCTTTACACTTCAAGCATCGCGCCTATGCAGGGAATCCCGTGGCTCGGTCGTCTCCAGGCCGTTTTTCGCGGCCATGTATCCAACCAACACAAAGCCGTCTGCTGATTTTGAACCCTCGGGGAGTCATCTGCCGAGAACCCGCTCAATGAAGCTGGTGTCTGCCTTGAGCTGGCCCAATTGCGTATTGAACATGGCATCTCGTCCGACACACGCCACATGGCTGCAGCTCCTACAACAGCTATTGCGGTTACTTCCGTCTCCAAGTCCTCCCTCATAGCTTTACATCGTGTTGGCTGCATACTCTGTTGAATGCCTGGCTTTGTGCGCTATACCCCTGGTAGCACCGCGTCTACACCGAATCGGCACACGCCCACCCCCTCAAGATCTTCAATTCACGTGTGGCAAGGTGATGCGGCCGCAGTCTGAGCCCGGAGTGGAGGATGTGACGCCTTGCAGCTGTTGGAAGCAGATTGGGCGTGGGCAGACGGGAATCCTGGAACCTTTGACATCTCTTCCTGGGCTGTTGGAAACGCCAATCGTCCGCCAGCTTCTGCCTGCAGCCCGACTTTCCCGCTGAAAATCCCATGCGGCCAACAACGCAGCCCAAGTGTCGCCGCGGCCGGCATCTGTGAGAGACCGATCCAAGTCTTGGCAAGTGGTGCAACAGTTCTCCCAATTTGTCAAGCTCCTAACTGCGGCCTTTCTGGATGAGCAGGCAACTTTTGTCCTGTGTCTCCATTGAATCTTTTCAACCAATAAGCTCGGCATATGAAGCCTTGCTTGAGTGATCGGTGAGGCGTCGGCCCCCAATTTCCACCTCGAGAGCAATACGAACTGCAGTCTAGTCCGATATCATCACAACTCAACCCAGTGACCCTGGCATCGGGAACCAACTAAAAAGAGCTTAGCCTTCGTCACGAGTCTACCTTTTCTGTTAGCTGATGGCCATGCTGCAGAGGAAATGGGAACAAAAGCAAATGAGACGACTCAAGTCCGGTTACACGTAGCCGAAGCTGAAGATGCCACAGTTGGTCCGGGCATAGGTTCATCTCGAGGCCTCGCATCTCACTACTGCAGCTGGTAAATGAAAGGGAGTCGAGACCAGTGTTCCTGAAACCACTGAAATCCCTGTAACAGTCTTTCAGCTTTCAATCATCGAAAGTAGTGCGACTACTGTTACCTGGCCCCTGAGCTACTCATTAAACGATTATCGGCAACTCCTCCAATATCATGGCATGATTTGAGCGGCCCAGTTAACGCAGCTACTTTCTGCATGGCGAATACTTCTCCAGAATGACAAGGTCTTCCTCGGACTACTTACTTCGCCTATTCCTTTAGCTAATGCAAGCTCTCGGATTTGATGGTTGCCTCGTTACAGGGACAAGCTCAACGAAGTCTGGTGCTGTCCAGCTTCCATAGTATGCGAATGCGAGCAGGAAAGAAAAGACGCAGTGAATTCGCTTCCTGAAAGCCGCTGTTGGCGTCTTGGCTGGGGCTGAAGGTGATGTGCGTTTCCTCAGCGTCACTTTTGGATCCCTGACGATTATCAACACCCACCGCGTCTACCTCCATGTCAGATGGTGGGTGTGATAGTTCGCGCAGATGCTAGTGAACCAATCAGCAAAATTCCTAAGCGCCGCCCTTGCAGCAACCAGTCGTTTAACTCCACAGCCTGACAAGGCTCAGAGAGCTTTCCAACATAGGCAAGTCTTTGAAGTTGCGTACTGTATGGAGTACTAATGCCAGTCGTAGATGTGGACTTGCTGAGGCAACCATGTGCTCGGTATTCCGTAGGGTCTAGTGTTTTGTTCGCAACTCCTAGGGCCCCAGGAACTCTGGAGTCTTAGAGGCGAGCCGATTCACCCGATAGCTACTCGGCCAACTTACAATGGATTCGAAACCTTGCATGCACGGAAGAAAGAAATTGTCCGAAATACGGAGTTGGAGGATCGACAGCTCTTTGAGGAAGACTCGTGGCGCTGTAAGAATTACGGTGTGACAGTTTTCTCAACATTGCATATATCCACCTCAACAGGATATGGCGAGAAGAAGGCGATGACGCGATCTCCAAACCGAACAGTTCGAGTTGTCCACATTCCTTGTGTTCTACCGCAAGCATTACATGAGCTGTTCATCTCAAACTAGGGCTCTGGGAAATGGTTTCTGCTGTGGGTCGGGTGCACTCGAAGAAAAGAAACGAACCCTCAACTTTAGTGGCTCTACCTTGTGTTTGTCGATGGATAAAGCTTACCACAGGCAGAAAGGGGTACCTCTACAGAACACAATTGAGATGGGTGAGTGCGGGAACTCAAGGTGCAGCTTGTGCTAACACTGGAATGAAGGTGAGGATACTTGTATAATATCCAAAACTCAGACCTCTGCAGAAGCAAATCACAGGGAATGCGACCGACGGAATTTGACGTGGTTTCTTTTGCAAAGCTGCAGACTCAACACTGCCATGGGTGCCTTTACACCAGTGGCAGGTAGTCGCGACTCGGCACATCTAGGCACTCGGCCGAAAAGAGGCTCAGGTGAGTTGCCGTTCATCTTGTTCCGCTTCACTTACTGATCCTTGCTTAGATCTCGATCAATTCCAAGAGTTGGATTCCTCTTATGAGCGTAGCAACTTGGTGGTAGCTTGAGGTGGCACACGCAAACCTAGGTCGCATCCTACAGTCCTAAGGTACGCATGAGTGGTAGGCGGCAGGCTTTGGCAGGATATTGATGCAGTTTCCAGGGACTTCCAGAGCAGCTCATCGGCCAGTTACGGAGCGCTGCCAAGTGGCCGCATGGTTTGCCGTCCCCCTCTATCATGTTCTCGGCCGAAGGGAGGATTACATGGCCTGAACGATCGTGCCCGTCCAAGGATACCGAGGAGAGTGATGCTAACGTGACAAGTCTGGATTATTGAAAGTGGTCTGACATCGCTTGCAGTACGGCCATCTCCTTCGCTTTCCTAAGTTTGCCACGACGTGACATCTGTCAAGCTTCCCAAGTGACCACACTGGACATCTGAAAATCTGGCTTCTTGGGAGTTTTTTTCTGGTCAAGGGATCAGAGAATTTGCGAGAAGAAGCAAGAAAACATTAACCGGGTGATAACCCGGTCACACGAAAGCCGGTATCCGGCAGCAGCGTTTGTCTTGACAGGGGTTAGACTGTACGAAGCAGATGGTCCAGCATATGATAGGCATGCCCCGGCTAGTTGCGGTGTCAAAGGTCTCCCCATGCATGGCCTAGTGAGAATGGTGGGGGCAGTCGACCAAGAGCAATACGTGCTGGTTGCATCGGAACATTGACGAAGAAGGCGGCTGGGCAACTGGTGTTGAGAAGAAGAAGTCGAGGCTCCAGTCAGTTGACTTTGGCTACACACGAAACGGTAGCAACCGTCTATGCTTCCCGAGCAGAGTATGTACCAGTGGACAGTAGAAAGATGAAGGATGGTGGGTTCCCCGCAATCTGCAGGACGCCCAGACCAAAGCTTCTACTACTGTGTACTCCGCCTCCGAGATATCCCCCTTGTCGTTGCAAGTTCGGCGAGGAGTGGCAATGATATCGAGGACGGTCATTGTCGAGAGCCTTGTTTGATGGTGTTTTCCAATTCGCAGTCAGTAGCGAATGTGCAGTTATAGACAAAAAGCCGCTGACAATTGGCGAATCAGCAGCTGGATTCGGTGAAGCCTCGCTGGATTTGCCACGAGCATGTGTCAAAGGGAGGCTCATCTCTCGAGCCCGGGCCGCTGCCATGTCTCGAGACGCGTGGTTGTCGAATGCAAATCGAGGCTACTGTGCAGCAGCTGCACGCGTTGATGGAGTGTGGTACCTAGTAAATGGGAGTTGCGAGCGGACTTGAGCCTGCGTGTTCTCCGTACTTGGTGGTAGTCGGTTGGGCCAATTGTCAGCTGTAACAAGAGGCCGGGTTTCCACCCGGTGCGGCCCAGTCCGCGCCACCTATCAACACAGGATGTGCCGAATCGATCAAGTTCCGACATGGCCGAGACAGCTTTGGTTGCCAGCTTGGCAGACGAGGTGCTACCGTCCCAAGATGACCTTTATGAAGCCTGCACAACGAAGCTGAGTGGTCTATCCGCACTTCATGGGGTCTATAATTTAACTTAGTCGGTATGTCCAGCACCACTAGCTCAGCAAGTTATTTTAACCAACTAGGAATTCGCTGGTTAGAACAGGTCGATCAAAGATTGGCAATTGGAATGTGTGCGAGGAGTGCCTAGACGGCCCAAGGCCAAAAAGGTCGGAGATAGCAGGGGATGTCGTCTATCCGCAGCGCAATGCCAATCCCGCATGGGGTCAGAGATAGACTCCCGGCCTCTCCCCCCATGGCCGTGTGGAGACGCAGCCATGGCCACGGACACCGGGAGGCCGGGGGTGTCGCGAATCTATCGTGTCACATGGTATGGCAACGTCTAAGCAGGATGGCAGGATGAGCAGGCCCCAAGAAACAACAAGGGCGCCGCCGAAAACACCATCCATCTGCGAGCATAAAGAGGCTGCTTCCCTCCCTCGACCGCTCGTCTTCTTTTCCTCCTCTTCTTTCTCTTTCTCTTCCAACCAAGCTCTCCTATTCCTCGATCCAGCTGTCCTGCCCACCTCAGCTACTTCTCCAAGTCCACACAACGCAAGCCGCTTGCACCATTCTACGCCTCTTCGCACGTTTCATATAATTTATTACGCTTCACCGCGATACACCATCAACATGTCTGGCCTTCCTCCTCAGAAGTTCCTTCCCCTCACTCCTGCTCCCAAGTCAAACTTCCTCTCCCTGGCTCCAGCCACCTCTGCCTCATACCCCAAGAAGCAGAACGTTACTCGATCACACGCTCGTGCCGAGAACATTCCCTCGGACGCTCAGCCAGAGATTCCCCGCCGAAGGTCGAGCGCCAGCGCCAATGCCAACGGTTACCGTGTTCTCAAGCTTGGTCCCGTCCACTGGGGCGAGCACCCCGATGAGCACAAGGATGACTTCCACGACATTATCCTCCACTAAGCGATGTGTCGCTCTGCACCATTTTAAAAGAATATTACGGCTACGAAGCGATATTGATGTTTCCTTGATTTCCTTATGATTATGTTTCTCAATGGGCAATCCATTCAGCATTTGTTGAAATATTGGGTGATTTGAGCTGGCTGGCCCGAAAAGCATCACGACCAGAAAAAAAAACCACCAAAAAACAAAGACCAAAAAAAAAATGGATGGTCAACTCCAGGATTGGCATGACAGAATAGAGTGGGAACTCTTTCGTCATGGTACGAAGCATGGAGACGATCCAATGGCCCCTCGTCTGAGACGACTCGGGGGGTGGCAGGGAGCGAGGGAAGCTCTCTAGCTTCGGCTGAAGGGAAAATGAGATGAGACACGAGAATAGACACACGGGATCAGGATTGAGGTGGGCGACTTTGGTCTGGATCCTGTACAGGGGTGGAGGGCAAGGCTCAATGGGAGCGAAAGGATATTTTGAGAGAAACAGATGGACTGTGACATTATCACGGACTCTATCCGCAGTGCCGCACACAGCCAGATAACCTTCCCTTGGGAGGAGACGGGCTTGGCGGTATACCGAGTACGGGATCGACGCGAGCTGGAGGTGGGAGAGGCATGACACTTGCTTGGACTGGTTAGTGTCGCCTCACCAGTGCTCCTTGGACAAAAAAGAATGCACGTTTTCCTAGCAAGCCATGCAATTTGTTGCTGCCGTGTTTCCTATCGTTAGGTATCAACTAGTTAGCAATGACACGTCCTGTTCCTTATCTCAAGAAGGGCCTCTCAAGTTGAATCTGCATGTTCTAGATGAAGCGAATGCGACCCTAGATGAGAAGTGCTGTCATGAGGAACACATGAAGATGGACCAGGACCGGGGTATCACGGCAGAAGGGGAGAGATCTCAGACCACGAGGGGGTCAGGGCGAACTCTTCATCGGCTGCTGCCGGCCTTTGTTCCTCGCAGCATCGTTTTTTTTTTCCTTCTTTTTTTTTTTTTTGCTTCTCTACTCCGTCGAGCCGGTGGCTGCATACGACGTACTGTAGTACCCTTGCTGCTTCGTGTGCATTGCATGCCGCTTGTGTTGCAGTTGCATCCGAGACCTGAGAGGAGCTGCGTGTGCCATACGTGCCACCTC
>JALNIO010002200.1:0-16367 GCA_023509875.1 Rugonectria rugulosa | reverse complement strand
TCACTTCCTTGCCATTCCTCCAATTTCCTGCTGCAGCCTTGACCACATCTTCTGTAATGCAGATCTCGTCTCCTCGCCGGTCGAGGAGTAGTGTCATCACTTCCTCGCCGTTCCAATTATTTTCTGCTGCAGCCTTGACTACATCTTCGGTAATGCAGATCTCGTCTCCTCGCCGATCGAGGAGTAGTATCATCACTTCCTTATTAAAACTTCTCGCAATAATAGACACCACATCTTCTGTAATGCGGATCTCATCTCCTCGCCGGTCAAGGAGTAGCGCCATCACTTCCTTGCCATACTCCCCGTTTCCTGCTGCAGCCTTGACCACATCTTCTGTAATGCAGATCTCGTCTCCTCGCCGGTCGAGGAGTAGTCTCATAACTTCCTCGCCGTTCCAATTATTTCCTGCTGCAGCCTTGACCACATCTTCTGTAATGCAGATCTCGTCTCCTCGCCGATCGAGGAGTAGTCTCATCACTTCCTTATTAAAACTTCTCGCAATAATAGACACCACATCCTCTGTAATGCGGATCTCGTCTCCTTGCTGGTCAAGGAGTAGTCTTATCACTTCCTCGCCACACTTCTTGTTTCCTGCTGCAGCCTTGACCACATCTTCTGTAATGCAGATCTCGTCTTCTCGCCGGTCAAGGAGTAGCGCCATCACTTCCTTGCCATACCTCCAATTTCCTGCTGCAGCCTTGACCACATCTTCTGTAATGCGGATCTCATCTCCTTGCCGGTCGAGGAGTAGCGCCATCACTTCCTCGCCGCTCCCATAATTTCCTACTGCAGCCTTGACCACATCTTCTGTGATGCGGATCTCGTCTCCTAGCCGGTCGAGGAGTAGTCTCATCACTTCCTTACTAAAACTTCTCGCAATAATACACACCATATTTTCTGTGATGCGAATCTCGTCTCCTCGCCGGTCGAGGAGTAGTGTCATCACTTCCTTGCCATTCTGATCATTTCCTGCTGCAGCCTCGACCACATCCTCTGTGATGCAGATCTCGTCTTCTCGCCGGTCGAGGAGTAGTCTCATCACTTCCTCGCCGTTCCAACGATTTCCTGCTGCAGCCTCGACCACATCCTCTGTGATGCGGATCTCGTCTCCTCGCCGGTCGAGGAGTAGCGCCATCACTTCCTTGCCATACTTCCCGTTTCCTGCTGCAGCCTTGACCACATCTTCTGTAATGCAGATCTCATCTCCTCGCCGGTCGAGGAGTAGCGCCATCACTTCCTTATTAAAACTTCTCGCAATAATAGACACCACATCTTCTGTAATGCAGATCTCGTCTCCTCGCCGGTCAAGGAGTAGCGCCATCACTTCCTTGCCATACTCCCCGTTTCCTGCTGCAGCCTTGACCACATCTTCTGTAATGCAGATCTCGTCTCCTCGCCGGTCAAGGAGTAGTCTCATCACTTCCTCGCCGCTCCCATAATTTCCTGCTGCAGCCTTGACCACATCTTCTGTGATGCAGATCTCGTCTCCTCGCCGGTCGAGAAGTAGTCTCATCACTTCCTCGCCGCTCCCATAATTTCCTGCTGCAGCCTTGACCACATCTTCTGTAATGCAGATCTCGTCTCCTCGCCGGTCGAGGAGTAGCGCCATCACTTCCTTGCCATTCCTCCAATTTCCTGCTGCAGCCTTGACCACATCTTCTGTAATGCAGATCTCATCTCCTCGCCGGTCGAGGAGTAGCGCCATCACTTCCTCGCCGCTCCCATAATTTCCTGCTGCAGCCTTGACCACATCTTCTGTAATGCGCATCTCATCTCCTTGCCGGTCGAGGAATAGTGTTATCATTTCCTTCCCTTTTTCCCAATTTCCCGCCGCGACTTCTATTACTGGTGCTGTTGCTTTCCCTCCTAAGTCTAATAACAAGGAAGCAACCCCGAGATATTTAGACCCAGCAGCGCACCCCAGCGGCGTTTCGCCGTTAGCATCGACGCAATCAACTAAACGGATTAACCCCTCTCCTTTGCGATATTGATCGTCTAAACGAGAGACATGATCTGCTAGAGCGGGAACCCCCCACTTTGCAGCAACATGCAAGATGGAGAATTCCTCTGAGACTCCTGTATACCTTTTGAGGTGACGATAAGATCGTAACCAGTGCTCCCGACATGTAGAATTGATTTTGAAGAACTCCACTTGTGGAGCCTTAACCTCGAATCTCGACTCTACTATGCGCGCATAATTCGCCCAATCTCGAGTTGCATACTCTAAGAGGTGGATATATGATTGCTCCTTGTCACGGAACTGCTCAATGAGGAGATCAACATAACGATAAGCCAGGTCAGCATGCGCTTCAAGCTCGTTAATAAAATAGCCAGCGCCTGATCCAACCAAAAAGTCCCTCACAGACTGATGCAGTAAAAGCACTTTTTCGTCTTGGATGACAACCATTAGGCGACAAGACAATATTTGTTCACGTATGAACTGAATCCGGGTCTGCATATCCTCCTCACTTTGATATAGTTGGCAAGCTTCGGATAGCTCTAACACGCTTAGTGGTCGCAGACATACGGCAACGCAGCTTAGAATTCGTCGGACGTCGTGAGCTTCGGTGCTCTGCTCAACAGCGGTGTCAAGGAGCCTCTTGTAGAGTGAATGAAGTCCTTTGGGCATGTTCCTCAAGACTCGAACAGCATCCTTTGAAGGGATATCCTCGAGTTCTTTGCAAGCCAAACCAACCCAGAGGAACGTACCATCGGCTTTTTCTCTTAATATATCGCTAACTTGTCTCTTGACCTTATCCGTGTAGTGCATTGTATTGGTAAGAACTGTCATCTTTTCCTCGATGCATCGATCAATGTCTTGCCTTACTTCAGTGAAAGAAGCCAAGTCCTTATTGGCAAATCGTTTTAGGTACTTGCTTATCTCTGGATACGGCCGACTGGTGACGAGTATCCGGATGTTGGACGGACTATCCCGGCTCTGAAAGGTTTCTTGTAGCTGTTGCAAAATGATTTCTTGCGATTCTTGATCACATTCGTCTAGCGCATCAATGATGCAGTATTTTCGGCCGGTGCTCTGATCCGCCGCCGCATCCATGAATATTGTCCAGAGAGCGTCGAACGATTTGAACAGCTCCGCTCCGCGCTCCTTGTACTTGAGCAAGAAGTAGTTGAGAAGCTGCGGGTGCTGCTGAACGAGTTGGAGGAGAAGTCCCCTGACGACTGATGTGGCCGTCTTCCGCTGATCGAAGCCGGAGTCGCAGAAAAAGTAAGAGAGTGTTTTCCTGTCCGTGGCAGAGAAAACTGTCGGCAGCTCATCAGCCAGAAAGAGGGCCATGGTGGACTTCCCTGTCCCTGGGTTCCCATGAAGCCATAGAACCTGGGTTGTGTGACTCTCTGGCTTGTCTGCTTGACTGGAACCAAGCCAGGCAGTGAGCGCTTCCGTGCCCAATATCCACTCGCAAGTGCCGTGAGCGCGGTCTCCTTTCTTGCGTTTCAACGCCTTCTTATCTTCGAACGGGTCGGTCAGGAAGAGATCGCGTAGACAGGCTCCTGCCTCGGGTCTCTGCTTCAATGCATCTTGGCGGTCTGTCAGCATGGCACATCGCATACGTTTGACGAGGAACTTACGGTCCCTATTGGTAATAATATCCCTTGCTGTCAATGAGGTTAGCAGGAAGTGAAAACTAAGGAACAAGAACACATACGATATTGCCGACGCTTGACGATATCGTTTGCATTGGCGCACATCTCGGAAATCACTGCTGAGACGCTCAAGAATCCGCGGTCTGTCGGGCCATGGTATTTGTTGATCTTCAAGTGATCTATTTGGAGGCCATATCTATCGAGGCCTGGGATACAAGCAGATGCCTCTTCCACAATCTAAGGATGTGAGGATGGATACTCAATGTTGACTGGATCTCACGTACCATTCCTTTTGCCACTCCACCAAGTCCAAACCGCCGTCCATAGTCCGTTTCGTGGAGTTCAGTAAAGCAAGACACGGGCATCGATAGCCTGTTGCGTAGCTGGCAGAAGCAATGCAGTCGGTCACGCAGCTCAGGTTCATCAAAACCAAGCTCCTTGGTGATTCCGCGGTGCGAACCCGCTGGGCCCATAAGCTGCGCAAGGGAATCGAGAAAGGGCTGCCATTTCGTGCCACGGAGGGGCGCGCCTAGAAACACTACGCCGACAGTTATCTCCGGTAAGCACTTGTATTTATCCTCACCGCTGGCGTACAAAAGGGCCTCAACATTGCAGGTTAGCCAGACACATAGTACGGACGACACGGGCTCACATGGACGATGATATTTCCACCTAAGCTATGGCCGATGAAGATAATCGGGCGCTTAGAGGCAAGGCCACGACGGAACGAGCATATGCTGTGTATAAAATCTTCGCCACAGAGCTGGAGGCGCGTTTTGGGGGCATCCGCATGCCATTTCGATTCATAATTGTACACCATGATTCGCGACTTGGGCACCTTCGCAGGCAGCATGTCTAAATCTCGAAGCCAGTTGATGCACTTTTCGCCGTCCTTCCAGGTCCAGGACCAGTTAACATTAGATCCGAGGCCATGTACGGCAACGATGCTAATATGGTCAGCCGAATGTTTCTCCGTGTCAATCTTGACACATACTCAACCTCGGTCTCGTTTTCGGCATCGTCAGTTGGTCCGGGGTACAAGATCCCAAGAGGCTGCCGGGTGCGATTCTATACAGTATTAATATACCCCCCTTGGTCAAAATGTCAGGTTATCAACAAACCTGTTTCGTCTCTGGCGGTGATTGATCAGCGGAATGCTCTTGGGTGGCTTTGGCTTGCGGCCGCAAGATTGGCGTTGGCTTATTTTTCGCCGACAGCCACCAGTACATGACGCTAGCAATGCCAGCCAGGAGAATGAATAGCCCGGATAGCATCTGATCCTTGCTTTCCATCATGGCAGCAGATCCAGCTAGAGGCTGGTGACAGTCGCTGGCTACGTGAAGTGGGGTAACGGGGGCTCGATCTCGGGATGGTGGGGTATAATACCAAACAGGTAAACTCTAAAAGGGAAGCTTGTGCTGGGCATAAAACATATGACGAGGGGGATGATGGAGGAGGAAGTCAACAGGTGGTGCATGGAGATAGAATAGAAGATGTGTACGGAAACGTGGAGGCTGTGACATTGGTTAGGCCTGGTCAGATCACGGGGACACATCGACTGAAGTGGCTTTTTTCTTGAGCGTGAGGCGGGACTGAATTGAATGGCCGTGGTTGCCTGATGACCCCTGTCGTAGTGTGGCGCGGTGCCACAAACACACGCTCGCGAGCGCGATGCCCACAAGGTCGTGTCCAAGCATATCGCGTCCAATGTGCCGCTGATAGCACTGTCTATTCTCGTCAATGCCAGTTTCCCAATGCCGAGACGGAGGCGGATCAGGAGGGCAACCGAGCTCAGTGCGGCCTTTTGTGCTCTCCGTTACACTAGCTATATCTGAGGTAATACCTTGCTAAGAGTCGCCTCCCTTCTGCAACCGGCTTCCCGAGAAAAAAGGTAGCGATACCGTACCGTACCGTACCGAGCCCACCCTGTCACGACCTTCGCCAATAAGGAGCTCGACTGCGCTGGCTGACTAGCATTCATGGCTGATTGTGGCTTGCAGGTCGGCCACTGCTACCATGTTTACTGCGCCGCCGATTGCTCATCGGCCGAGATGTCATAGAACAGATGGAGATATATCTCGTCTAGACAAAAGGCTGAATGTTCTTCCAATTTGGTCCTTACTTCCTACTTGAGTCGCGCTCCTGGGAAACATACCTGCACTGTAGATAAGCACGTGATAGCTCGGACGGACCTGGGAAGGATGTACTTGACTCAGTGCGGAGGGCATGACGGACCGAAGTCTGCAAGTACAGTAAGGCGGTAAACGAGAGCAAATTGGCGTGGCTCAGTTCAGATTACGGTGTCACTTCTAGTTGGCTTGCTCTAACCGCCAAAAGATCTGCGCAAGCATTGAGAAGCGCTAAAAGCGGGTGTGCCGATCGACAAGAAAAGGAGAACACTGGCACAAAACCTTTCTACTCTTAAATAGATATATCGACGACGGCATCGAGATTCTAGCATGTGATTTCATAACAATTAAGCAAGAAAACGGAGTGTTGTTGCTACTTACTGCGTTGCCCCTCGACTGTATATTTCTGAACTACAAAACATAACGGCTGCTGTAGCAGATTAGGCTCAGCTAGCTCACCAACACAAATCGGCCCAAGTGGGATGCTCTTTTTTTCTAGGTGTGGCAAAATGGCAGCTGGTGCCCAACATTCATCAGCTCCAACTATCACCCTCCCGAAAGACCCGCCCACGTGAAATATGATTGTGAGCGGCAGCGCCATGCCGGAGTGCGGGGACACTTCGTGTCCAATCTAGGATAGATACATAGCACTATATAATTTCGTTTAATCTAGTTTCGCAAAAGCTCTACCTAGAAGTGGCCATCAATCCTCAAGACGGAGGCGGAATAGGAAGTTCTGTATCATATTTCGTCACACCGGCCACAGTTAAGCCAGTGGTACTATTAACCCTCACGTCCCTCTCTATCCGATGACTCGCAAGTTAAGGATCGTCACAGCATCAACAGATCACAACCCCACGACATTGCTTCTATCTCTTGCCCACATCGTACCGCACAATGTCCAGCAATCCGACAGTCCCGGCTCGCGAGAAGGAGTTCTAGCAGCGCTGGCTGACCAGCATTACAGCCGCTATTGCTTCCAAGTCAGCTGAGATAGCGTCTTCCGGATCAGATAGACATGCCTTCCGTCAGAACGGGCCGAATAATCCGTCAAACTCTCCCCCAGCTTCTTGTTTAGCCGCTGGTGGGGAAATACTCAGCGCTCGGTGGAGCGCATCCCGTACGTTGCTGTATATTTTCGTCTTGGGGCGTATGACAAAGCCAAATCTCCTGTTGGAGCAAAAGACGCGCTGAGCTAACTAGGTACGGGAAATCCCGCTTCCTCCGTCATCCCGCATAGCAACGGCTCAAAGGCGCTTGTGTGGCGAGCCCATCTCCCGTCAGCGGGATCAGGGACAGTGTCGACTTTCTTTTCCACCGATCAGAATTCTCTCACGCATCGCTGCATCCGCTGACGTAGTCTACAACCTCCAGTAACCAAAATTTAGGCCCATAGTCGAGTGCCGTGGCGGCAGGGAAAAACCTCAATAAGGGATCAGAGGCCGACAGTGCGGCTTGCCTTCTAAGGGGGAAAACCCATCGCAATCGTCGTTGATCGGAAGGGTGTCGTTACTACGCCGAAGGCGTCGTCTTCCAATATCTAAGGCGTCCCGGTTCTGAGGTGTCGCCATTAGATTCGACAAAAGGTGGTTTGCCAGAGGAGGTGAACTCTCCAAAATTCCTCCTCTGTAAGCTGCTGTTAGGGAGCCGATGGCTACCCCGCAGCTTTACGTGGCGATGTGGCCTGCAAAAATTCCCGCGTTAGCAGAGCACTAACAGTGCGTGCCAAGGAAAAGTTTTTACACGAGGGAGTTGACTTTTCTCAAGAGCTTGTCCTTCTGAGAACTCTAGGGTCGGTCGCACCGGGTATTCATGAAGAGTATCAGGTACAGTAGCGTGATGTACAACAAAAGTGCCGCTCGCAAGCGCATGGCCACTTTCGCAAGCAACCCCACCCGAGTCGAGTCAAGCTGCGTAGGGCAGGCTTCTGGTGATGCACGCGCTGGAGTAAGACACTCATTAGTACTATGTATCATTATTCTCGGCGATTCAACAACCACATCCGCAATATATAGAATATTATTATTAGCTAAGATTGGCTTCTCCGAATGAGTCTTTCTATAGTGGCTAATACTTGAAGCTGTACTCGCTATAGTAGGTGTTAATCCTGGCGCTCTTTGAGAACAACCGGGCTTGGAACTCACTTAAGCAGTTCGTGTAAGACGATCGCAATCGAGCAGCGGACATCCAAAGCTTGCGAGCTGGCAGAAGCGATGAATCGGAGTCATCGGAGTCTTCCGTATCGGAACCAACGTCGGAGGGAATCAAAATTGGTTCGCCAGAAGATCCTTCTGTAAAATTTGACGGAAAAGCATCTTCGCCTTCGTGCAAAGAAAGGTGACAGGGAGCCGTCGAGGATGCACTTTACATCAGAAACAACTCCCTGCCACCTTCATTCGCCTTAACAGTAACTGCAGTTTTTAGCCATTGTAGGAAGCTTAGGCTTGGGTTTCTGTTATAACTGAGAAGGCTTCTATTGCGTAATTTTTAGGGGATAATCCATAGCTGCGAGCGTATGGCAACCGTTAAGGTGCTGAATTAGAAAATGGGAAGTACGGATAGAGTTGCTGCAGTATCAAAAGTGATCCGGGAGCGGCCTCTCCCGCCTATTTGTATTCAATCGCGCTCCCCATTTCGCTTCCGCGAGTAGGGCGGGTGCCCTGCATGAGGAAGCGAGAGCTCCTTGATTAGTTAAGTCGGCAGGGCAAGATAACAACACTCCACGACAAGGGTCCGTTACAGCTGGACTTGGGAGACACGGTTGAAGCAACTTGGCGTGCCTAGACCTGCAGAGTTGGTGCTGATCTCAGATGTGATTTTGCTGGGCCACCACATTTCGCTGGCTACCTCACAACCTGACGGATAAAGTGCCTCTTTAGGCAAGACGAGGGCTGATTGAAGTAGACGGGAATTGCCCAGCAGGGCCACATCCTCCTCCTTCCCTTTCTCCTATCCCGCGGCATGATTCGGCAGACTTTGATCAGCTGGCTGCCTCTTGTCGTCTTCATTGGGTAGCATCACCCGAGAATACTTCTGTGCGGGCATTTAGGCATCAGTAGTCGGAGACGAAGGAGCCATTCTTAAGCCTCTTTGGTATTCCGTCGGCAAGGACGGCTCCGTCATAGCTTGTGTATGTTGACGATGCGTTATAACTCATCGTATCATGGAAATCGCCTCCCATCTGCTTATGCGGTGAGTCCACCGCCGTGTTTTGTCTCGGTAAATCGGCAATGTCTAGATCCATGTCACAATGGAGGCCAAGGCAGACTTGACGGAACCCTGGGGCAGGCTATCCGGAGTGCCGCAGGAGTTCCATAGCTTGCACAGGTTGGCGAGGGGGCGCTGCCCGCTTGGCGATAATCGGTCATCCTCCAAGACCATGATAACGCATTTACGGATTTACTATAAGTTAGCCCTGGTAGTATTGTTTTTAATAACACACCTTCCTCTTGAGAAGTCGAGATGAATGTAATAAACGACCAAGGCTTTCCGCTGGACCCGCGAAAGCCCGAGTAAAACCGGAAAAGCTGCGCCTAACAAGCGTTATTTGATCCATTTGTCTATCCGAGGTAAAAGGGGTTGCCTGAATGTACTGCCGTCCTCCATTATCTTGGCCAATCCCTGAACTGCCGAGCCAAACTAACGAAGGTGCAACAAGGAAGATCCCCTGACTGTCTTGCCACATCCTCTCCTGGATCGAGGTCCGTCTCCTGATGTTGAACGGGCAAAAGCTCCTGGCGACCCAAGAATTAACTCCCCAAGAGAACGAAGTCTTGATGCTTCGCGGGCTTCGCACTCGACGCGCACAAATCGTACATGGACGGGATCGGTGCTATCCGGGTCGCGACCGCCCTCCGGTTTCAGTCCGTTTGCCTGACTCTCGATATCACCTCCTTCGGCCAACTGAACGATGATCCTCTTCGGTCATCGCTTCTGGCTAGCTGAATTGCCGATCCCTGCAGTGCGTCGTCATCATCCGAATATCCGAGGGTTAGAGGGGAACGAAGGTTGTAAGCATGTGCCAACGGAACTTCATTCTCGCCTTGCTTGGCCCCTTCGATCCGTCTTGGCAACTACTGGCCTAGCATCAACGAGCCTTGCATCTAAGATAACTCGCCAGTCGAGCGAGCCATGGATTCGTATTCCCACTAGGCAGCACTCGCCCCTTTTTCATCCCACACCACTCATTGCTCGCATCCTCAGCAGTTTAATGGGGGCCAAGGGGGGGTACGATCGCCAGCATCTCGTGGAAGAGGCAATCACCGAAACACGGCTGGGTCACAGCCACGGGTTAGTGACTCATGCTTGCTCAATTCAACTCCTTCTCCCGCTGCCTCGAGATAGGGCGGACTTGACTACCTTTCAGTAGCCAACGAGAAGGATGAAGAGGGGTCGAGTTTCAGCCCCCTCTCCGCTAGTGCACGTTAGATATTGACAGGTTTCAGTCACTGTAGCATTTTCACAACTGACCAACTCTTCGTTGGAGGCCTCACGAGAATTTATGTCTTTGTTGAGGAGCTTGCTACTCGAAAGGATAGATGGCGATAGCGGGATACTGTAATAGTCCCAAGGGACATGTCTTGGAGTAATGGCTTATTGGCTTAAATTAGTGGATCGCTACTAGGCAAATAGATAAGGGTAGAAGCCGTACAGTATGAGAGAGAGGAGAAATAGATTATCAGTATTTGGGGGGCATTCACGCAATGCGAGTGCTAGTCGTTCCGGATAGGAGACAAGGTGAGTGCCACCGATGTAGTTGCCAAAGATGTCCTGGGGTACTGTAGGAGTCGTGAGGCCATACGGCTAAACGGAGAAAATCACTAACAATCTCGTATAGAGACAGTGAAAAATAGGGGAGGATGGGTGGAAAATGCAGCGCATGACCAGTGTCCATGTTAGCTTGACTCCAGCCAAGCTGGGCTGCGCTCTATCTAATACGAACGGGGTCTCCTTATCTCTCTTGCCTTGCGACAAGCTCAACACGTAAACGGCATAGGGACGTCTCGTTAGCGAACAGAGGATGCGGGATGCCACTCACTTAGGACCAAACGGTCTGAGACTAAGCGTATCTGTATGAAAGCTGAGTTGAGTCTAGGAGAAGGATATTTCTTCAGGTACCGTTTATGCTCCTTGGTCAAACGCCTCATCCTCCCGCCAACAGACTTCGTTGGCAACCACGGCCTCGAGATCCAAGCCGACTGCCTTTGTGTGTGAGCTTGAGGCTAACAAGTTCATGCTCACCCTTTCGTCTCCCCCGAGCAGTGGGTGATGGCGGTTCGTAACGCGAGTTGACTTAGCCAGGGGTCCCGGGAACCAGGATAGGAAGGTTAAACCGTAAGACCGTTTCTGCCAGGAAGGGGGTTGAAAACGACACGCCCCGGCTGTGCCACAACCGCACCCCCACCCAGCCACCCCGGCTCACCGTGGCTCACCCCGACTCACCCCAGCTCAGGTTAAAGCAGCTCCGGCTCAGGATCATGGGCGAGAGAGGAAACCGGGGCAGTCTAGATTCGTCGTCGATAATAGCCTGTTATCCTGGTCGTATTTCGCGCACTGTTCCTCGTCTCCTTGCCGTGTCTTGGAGCTCTCGCGCCATATCGCGAACTTTGGCGGTGGGCCCTACTTGAATTGGCTGCTTCGGTGCCTCTAGTACTTACCTTTAGTCGTCAACAGCAAGGCTTGAAGGACAGTGGAATGAGTCCTCGACGGGGTGAGACGGGAAGGGGGCCGCCAGTTGTAGAGACGTGGCCATCAGAGTCGAAACGGGAGTTGTTGCAGGGCAGCTCCATCTCCCCTCACTGCTGGACAAGTCGTTTAGGGTCTCCGAGGCTGAGACCAAGTCCAACAGGAACCAGGATCAGGTTCGGGGACTCGAGTATCCTCTTGACGGAGTTGCGGTCAACCGCCTTGCCGAGCAGATGTTAACGTGGGGGAGGCCATTGTAACCACGTGGTAGACGCAAACTGTTAGTATAGATGATCCAAAATCCAGGAGGGGATGAGGGGAGGGAGGGGAGGTGTACAGTCCATGTCTGGTGAGCGGTTTGCCGAAGCTGGGAACCGCAGCGGGCATCACAGCGAGGGCAGCTGTGTTTGAGTAGTATGTGTACGTACATGTGTGTGTGTGTGTGCCGTGTCCGCAAGTGAGGCCAGTCGCAAGTCGTACTTTGAAGGCAGCTTCAACCAGGCATTCCTGTTGACCGAGGGCCTGTTTATCCGTACATGTGCAAAGTCGAGGAAGCGGGCTGGCAGAGTGCTTCGAGGGCGCTTCGAGGGGCTTTTTGGTGTTTTGATCATGTCGGTTGGATTGCGAGGCTGAACGGGTGTGGCCAGAGGCCAGAACACGTACACAAGAGATGGCGACAAAGTGGCCCCACTCGGCTAGTGGCCCCGTGCCTGTATGAGTCTTGTTCATTTCACACACCATCTGAAGCTATCCAAAGCGTCCGTGAACTCAGAGAGCCCAGGTAAGCCCGCGCACTTGAAGCATCACGCCTGACGGGCTGGCACTTGGAAACACATGTCAAGACCAGGGCAGGTAATCCACGGTTCGCTACGGGCAGGAGACTCGACGGATGCCAATGTAGGACTCCTTGCCATTGAAGATGTTTTGCCGACGAATGCCTCGAGACGACAGGTTTCAAGGCTGTCCTTGTCCTGATTCCTCGTAAGCCAGCTTGACAAGGAGAAAACTACAACATCACGTCCGGTCAGCCCAAGTAGCATCCCCCCCGATCGAGAGTTGCAAAGCCACAAAAGTTGGCCTGCAGCCGGGTCCGGAGCTCTCCCAGCTCATCCAGCGACGTCCCGTCCAGCGACATCTCATCGTTGCCCCTTGCCTCGAAGCGACGTGTAGACTCACGGTGGTGTTTCCGGCACGGGGGCAGGAGCTCGTGAGAGACGGCAGCTTCCCCCTCTTTTTGAATGTCGGCCACGTCCGTGGTGCCACAAGAGCAACATGACGCGCGAGACGAACGTTGATTACAGCAGGAGCCCCCTTTCTCGCCTCTCCTTCCAAGAGGAGGCTCGCCTCTCGCAGACCGAGACCCTCGCCATTGCCCGCCAGGCCGCAGTCGACAACGAGACGGCCAGCATCTACTTGCAACTGGCTGCGAGGCCCCTTGATAGATGCTCTCCAAGAGACGGCAGGCGAAGAGACGGCAGGGCGCAGAGACATGATGAGAGGGCATTCCCAAAGTCTTGCCCTCGCCCCCTTGCTGCTTCCCCTAGCCGCTCTTGGATGGGTACGAGCGGCAGTCACCTCCTCGGGTGCCCATCTCGGGTGCCTTCCTTGACTGCCCTCCTCCAACGCAAAGCACCTGGGGGCAAAGGGAACAGCTGGATCCTTCCCTCGCTGCTGTTCGATCGGTACGAGTGGCAGCTGCCTTCCTTGACTACCCTCCTCAAACGCAAGCAGCAGGCACCCGGGGCAAAAGCTCCTCCAGGGGGGCAGCTGGATCCTTCCCTCGTTGCTCCTCGACAGGCACGAGTGGCAGTCACCTCCTCGGGTGCCCATCTCGGGCGCCTTCCTTGACTGCCCTTGCTCAAACGCAAAGCAGCAGGCACCTGGGGCGAAAATTTTCTCAACCGAACCCTCCCACAGCCTTCTCATCCCACAACTTTTGTCCTCACACAACTTTCTCCTTTGCCCAATATCGTCGTCTTCTTGTCCAGCACCTCTCAGGCTTATCGATATTTGCACCTACTCTTCTCTCAGGCGTGTCTCCTTGTTCCTCTTCGCACACAACCTGCTAACCCGACCCCAGGCCCCAGACCCCAAAACCCGCGTCCTACCTTGTCATTTGTTCGACCTCGATGCTCTCCTCGGCCGACCTTGTCCTCATCCAACTTCATCTTCTTGCCCAGCACCTCCCAGGCTCATCGACATTTGCATCTACTCTTCTCTCGGGTCTGTCTCCTTGTTCCTCCTCACATCATCTGCCACCAGACCCCAACCCCGCGTCCTACCTTGTCGACATGTACCTCGCTCCCCCCCGCCCCCCTTATTACATGGATCAACGAAAGCGCAGCTCGGCCGAAGCGATTGAACATTCCAACCAATAAACATGTTTTCTCTCCTGGCCCCTGGTCTCGTTGTCAGGGCTGTTGACCAAGCGGTCATCACACATCAATCATGCCAACACGCACATCAACTTTGTCCTCTTCCATCAACAATTCAGCTCTACCATTACCTACTGCAATTCCTCAAGGGGCAACGACGCATCAAACAACATGACGGATGGTGCCATCAGAACCTGGCTGGATTAAATCGACTGCTCAGCCACAGGCGCTTCCATTGCTTCTTGTTCCGAATTGGAGTCGACCAGTAGCCAGCAACGCCGCCCTGGATCCCCTCCCGATACGCACAAAAGACGATCTTATAAACCGTGCTCTGGTGCAAACATGTCACGGCAAGTTGGCTGATTCCCTCTGAGCCTGGCAATTGCAATCGCAATTGCAAAGGAAACTTGGTCACTTGCATCCTTTTCAGGAAGGAGAGGTGGATTGAATGTGGGGCCGATGGGGTAACTAACTAAGTGGTGTTTTGACAGCCAATTCACCAAAACCAGCAAAAACCACCACCGCCCAGCACCACCCAGCACACCAATTTGCCCAATCATTTGCCCAATTCATTCACCAAAAACCATCAAAAACGAATACCCCAATTTGCCCAATTCATCAGCCATCGCCTCTGATCCGTAGCGACCATGTCATTCACAAACCAATTCGATCCAGCCACTAGTAGGGACCTGGCCGCGTCCACCGTCTGTCCATTGTTTCGTGTAGGTGGTGGACGATTGCGGCGTCCCCATGACATCGCCAAGGGTTTCCCGGAGAGACGGGAGACGGACGCTCATCGCCGGTTGTTGGCTACGAGGAGCGCCCGGGGAGCTGGAGCTGTGCGAGGACACGGGTCCAGTAGGTGACGGGTGCGGAGCGAAGCTGTTTGACCCGGGGTGGGAGAGGGTTGGATCAGAGCTGATGCTGTGCGAGGACATGGATTCAGGAGGTGGCGGTTGCGGAACGAAGCTGTGCGAGAACACGGATCCAGCAGGCGACTGGTACGGAGCGAAGCTGTTTGACCCGGAGGTTGGATCAGAGTCGATGCTGTCCGGGGACATGGATCGAGGAAGTGGCGGTTGCGAAACGAAGCTGTCCGACGTGAAGCGACCGAGGCGCGACTCAATACTGTCAAGACGTCAGACGAGCATCCCCACACGAGCGCAGAAGGGGGCGGTATATTACCCATTCTTCTTCCCCCTGCTTTCCTTCTTCCTCTCGTTCTTCCATTGGCTTTCCCCGGTCTGGTTTACCAGGGGAGTGTTTTGGTCAACCACCTGGCTTCCGTTGTGGCCAAAAGGGCAGCCCTCGTCAGGCGTTAGGTGATCCATCAAGGCCTTGGCCGTCCCAAAGCCGACGCCGCAACAATAGCAGGTGGTGAGGGTCTCCAGTGAGCGGCAAAGTCAGCACGAGGACTAAGGGAAGCCTAGGAGCCGTCGCCGGAGGGGGGGCGAGAGACTTGCAACATCCCGGTTGTGGAATAAAGATGTCGGGATGTCGCGCACCAACTCGTCATATCTGTTTTCGACGAGCTTGAAGTGCTCCGACGAGTACCAGCGCACCCAATTTCTCTTTTCCCTCTTGCCTTTGCTCTGTTCATCGTCTTCGCTCTGTTCATTGCCTTCGCTCTTCTTCTTCTCGCATTCTTCACATTTTCGGTGCCCTTCGAGACCCATGCGGAGGGCGCAGGGTCTGAGTGCCCACATGGTTTTCTTGCCCTTGCCCTTGTCCTTGTATTTGATAAACATCTGGCCGAGCCAAGGTGAGTCAGTGTCACTCGCTGTGTGCAAAACATGCCGTGGGCAGAAAGAGGAGTGCCCTGCGGGTTGGGTGCTGACGGGGGACGTACTGGATTTTTCGCAAGTTTTCTTCTGATGTGCTTGGGGTTCCAGACCTCCGTGAGTATTCTGCAGATGTCGGAGGAGGATCTAGGCCCGTGCTTGAGTATGTTGAAGGCGATGGAGTCGAAGACGGCCATGACGGCGGAATTGAAGCGGAAAGCGGTGATGAACGACGAAGAAACGGCACCGGTTGGGACTGGTCATGTGGTCAGATGGACGAAAATGTTGGGAGAATGGAAGACTGGGGAGGATGAGGAAGAGGGAGGAGGGGGGGGTTGAAGAGAAGAGGTGGAGAAACGACGACAGAGGGCGAGAGAGGACTCGGTTGCATATCCATCTCCCCCTCTTGGCAAAGTCGTCATCTTGATCGGCCTGCATATACCCTATCGCTCAGCTCGCCCGTGTGGACAATGTGCAGAAGATTTATACCAAGGTAGGAAAGCCCTTCCAAAGACAGCTAGTAGGGCTGACCAGCCCTGCATACACGGATGATTCGCAACGCAGAGGAGCCTAGAACAAGAGGAAAAAGAAAAGAAAAGGCGGAGCAGCTGAAAGCTGAAAGACGGAGTGACGACTGACTGCAGGTAAGACGCGGCACAGAGAATATGAGACAAGTGGGACGGACTATTTCCAACCTAGAAGGCAAGAAGATGAGATAGCGATCCGAATCCTTGTCAGCGCGTCCTTTCTCTCTCTCTCTCTCTCCTCTCTTCCCTCTCCCCTCTCCCCCCCCC
>JALNIO010002190.1:56590-69844 GCA_023509875.1 Rugonectria rugulosa | reverse complement strand
AAAAAAAAAAAAAAAAAACACCCATCGTGCACACCCTTATCCCACCCAATTGCTGGTATCAACCTCTGTCCCATGTCCCAAACCCCGCTGCCAAAAACAAAACAAGTCCCATATCATCTCGACCACTCCTGACACATCTGTGAGAGTGCTTGTAAAGCGGAGGGGATATCTCTGCCAGGTAAACGCCACGCCAAAAAAGGACAATAGAAAACAAAAAGATTTGAGCCACATATCTCGTCTTTGCGCCATGTATGATACTAAGACAAATGCCGAGCGGAGTTGTGTGTGTGTGTGTGTGTGTATGCGTGTGTGTATGTGAAGGGGGGATTGTCATGAAATGCTCGTAGCCCTCGGAGACTCAGGTTGAGAGGCCGTTAGAATGGGAGTTCGACAGAATGCAATTCCTAAATCATCTGCGCTGTAGGAGCTCCCAACCCATTTTGGCTGTTAAGCCCACTGCGAAGAGCATCCTGCAGTTCGGCAATCTGTGCCATCATGGAAAGCGAGTGCTGCGATTGTTGGTCCATCTCAGCCTTGAGCTTCGCATTCTCCTCGCGAACTCGCTTGATCTCCTCTCGGAGCTCGGTAAGCTCTTCATTTCCCTGACCGCTGGATCGTCGCTTGCGTTTCATTCCCGCCTTCTCGTCAATATCCTCGGGGGACTGCACGGGCTGTGGCTCAGCCGGTGGTGTCGATCCGATGCCGTCCATATTCGTATGAACACGACGCAAATGTTCGTTCAGGTTTTCTTGTCGTGAGAATCCCTTTCCGGTATGTCTTTTGCAGTTAGGATGAGGGCAGTTGACGGTATTCTTCGGGCCGCCGTGTTTGCCATGAACTTCACGTTCATGTCGGAGTAAACCGCCGGAATATGTGAAGCCGGGTAAATTCTCGCATCCGTCTGCAGGACAACGGTACGGTCGTTCGTGCTTGTCCATGTGTTTACTGTAAATTTGTTAGTCTTCTTGAACAGAATTTGGATATTTGGATAACTTACTTCCACTCGCACTTGCGTAGAAAAGCTCGAATATCTTCCTTGCAATCTTCCAGTGGACAGTGAAACTTGCCATCGGCTTGCTTCGCAACATCTCTATCGGGCTTCGGTATAGGCTTGATGCGCGATGAGGGCGGGGATCCAGCAACTGGGGTCAACTCTTTTTCGATAGGCGCAGGCAAGGTATCCATAGGTGTCGGCGCGGGCAGGCCGTCAGGGAGTGGTGATGTAAAGGAGGTGTGGGTAAGCTGGTCGAGCCGCGCTGCTTCTTGAACGGCATCAGCATCCTCAGACAAAATGTCTCTGGTTTCTCCTAGCACGTCTCGTTCGTCCGGAAGCAGAGCAGCTTCACGGGTATAATGGCTGAGCTGCTCGGCAACGTCATTGTCGGTATATCGTTGCGGCTCCGACGAATGTTCATGCTCGTCGCTGACGATTGAGGGGTATGCCCCTTCATGAATGAAGCTTCGTGGCTCGTATGCGACGCTCATGGTGAGGGCGGATGATTGCTTCTTGAAGTCAAGCAGAATTCAGACGATGATGGAAGGTTGCGGAACTCGGAGGCGAAAATCGCGTTTATGGTTGCTCGTCGAGATGATATTAGGTGACAGGAAAGTGCTAAACCCCCATGCACAAGGCTAATCTTAGCGTCGATCGAATATGCGATATGTTACTGTACTGCTCAAGATGAGCTTCGGTGCGATGAGCTCGAAAATCAATGGACGCCTGAAAAATATGGTGTGAAGATGCCGGAAGGCAGCGGACACTTGTGGAGCCGGAAAGCTGGAAGAAGATTGATTAGTCACGAGTGACACGTGACGAGCTGGACGCGTTTGGTCTGTGCGTTGGGCCTGCGCATGAACATGAATGAGATGGAGCAGAATGAGTGGCGCCGGATGTTCCGTATGGTACTCGATGAGAATTAGCAATTGCTGTAGCAAAGAGCCTTGTATTAGTACTCGTACGAGGCTAGGCTCCAGCCCTCCCGAGTGACTCGGATGAAGTAGATTATGGCGGCAAATCCTGGATGCCCTGTGGCCCAACAATGCACCTTAGGCCCGGGGCAGGGCAGCCAGGCGTGACTCACTATCACCAACACGGCCATCCAACGGTGCCTTGTCGCTGGCATGTGGGGGGGACAAGGCTGCGTGAAGAAGAGCACCAGCGCATGTTCTTTGGTTGATGTGCACCTCTGCCTTACGTAGCTCAGGGGAGTGCGTCTCGCTCGAGGGCCTGATTAACAAGTGTTTGGCCCTGCACAAGCCGACCCCAAAGTTAGGCTCGAGGCTGTGCCAGTTGACCAAATATAAAATGCAATTGAATTGTCCACATGGGAATTCAGGTTGTGATGTTATTCACGCTGTCCCAGAACAATGTGCTTTTTGAATTGCGAGATACTCGTCGCTTGGCCTTCAACCTCGTCTGCGTCCCACTCGGGTGACATGCAGCCTGGAGAAAGAGGGGACATGCCTGAGATATTACCAAGAACTCTTGGATGATGGTGAGTTGGCGGAAAGTCCTTGACTTGGCCAAGTGGGCTGCATAAACAAACGGCAGGTCACGATGTCTGTGACATCAATCAATGAATGCCTCAGGTATTAGTGATAACCGTTAGCGATCAATGAAGTTCGTCACCTTGGGGTCCTCAGCAATCGCGTGTCCTTTATTCGGTAACCCGCTTGCTGGCATGACTCAAAGCTTTCCCGCCATCTCCGGGGACGACCTCATTGGGTATTGCCTTGGTGGTGCGTGTGGTACCTGGAAGGATCTGGTTGTATGACCGGAGGTCCTCCCGTTGCGGCGGTGGAGATTCGAAAGCATTCGGATGATTTCTGCCTCAGTAACAAGGACGACATCTCTGATAGAATACCCAGATCGAGGCGAAATGGAAGATGCAGCCGCCAAGAAACCTGCTGGACAGCTTTGTACAGCAACGCGTTTCAGTGGCAAGTTGCGCCACCCAGGCAGCGCCCGGGTTAACGTTGAGCGGAGAGATCAAGTGAATGGAATATTGCAATGATTGGAGGTCCAGTCACATGTGCGTGCCAATGAAGCGCTGAACGCATTGCCGTCGCGGAATCTCAGCTCCCATGATGATGAGGCTATTCATGTGAATACCAAAAGCGGAATGTCTGGGTAAGCTGAGTAACGTTGGTGTGTTGAGGCTGAGTCCTGGATGTACTTTGGATAGCGGCCCATTAACAAATCCACGAAGACGGCAATGGATGAATGTATTGGTACTTTGAAGAGGTGTAGTCCTGGACTGGGGTTGATGATTACGCGATGCGATGAGTCGGTGTGAGAGAGGGGAAGCCACAGGTGAAGAGCAAGTGGGATTTCAGAAAGGGTGCGGCAGCCGTGAGTTTCAGGCATTTGTGCATTTACACCAGAAATATGAGGTTGAGAATGGAGATAGGCCGGCTGCCTTGGCCAAATGCAGCTAAGACCAAGGATGGCTGTCTTCCTCAGGCCACAAATCAGATGCAGGCGATTTTGAATGCTGCAGAAGGGTTGAACTACATACGTGGAGGGGGGTAAGACGGGCGGATAGGTTGTCATTATCATTTTCGTATCAGTCATGGCATAATAAACGAAATTATCTTCATTCGACTATGTACATTGCGCTTTATGACTTCCCACTTTCGTAACCGGCTTACGTCTATGAAACCGTCGAGAGAGAGTCCTTGCATTATATGGACACGTAAACGCCCATAATTACACCACATAAATTCTGCGGACCCCTAGGTATTCGGGAACAAGTCGGTGTGTATGCGCGAAGCATTGTAAAAACAATCCAAATACAAAATACAAAAACATAACATACTCTTGTTGAGTAATCATGGACACGTCACTGCTCAGGCATCAGCCAGTAGCGTGCCCCCCGATTCCGAGATATTCGCCCAGTGCAATGTGGCTGAACCACCAAATGAGCCTTCACAATGCCTCACCTTGAATGCCTTGCTCGCCATTCAGCACTTCATCTCCAGGCCGTCCACAACAGGGGGCCAAGAAGTGCGAAACTTCGTTGCTTGAGACTACCTAGGTATGTATAGATAGGCTACTGCAACGACACATTGGTCAAGAGGCGTTCTTGGCCAAGGTATATAATCACACAGCGCGGCCGCATCCTGCTGTGCTGTTTTTCAACATGAGCAATTCCCACAAGTCCTATGTCGCGTCGTCTCATCAAAGTTGAAAGTGAAATCCATCAGCCGATTGAAGTCGAATAACAATTGCAGGATCAATCACAATGTCCATCAATAAAATCACCACGTGCCTTTGGTTTGATAGCCAAGCCGAGGAGGCAGCCACCTACTACGTCTCCATCTTTAGCGGTGACTCCAAGGTCACCCGCATACGGCGTTACAACTCCGCCGGGCAAGAAGTTCACGGCCGTGAACCGGGGTCCGTTATGGCGATCCAGTTCGAGCTCCAAGGCAACCAGTTTGTCGGGCTGAACGGCGGAGCCATGCCTTGGAGTTTCAACGAGGCTATATCGTTCCAAATCGACTGCGAAACCCAGGCAGAGGTCGACCACTACTGGCAGAAGCTTGGCGAGGGAGGCGATGAGGCGAAGCGACAGTGTGGGTGGATCGCGGACAAGTATGGTGTTTCATGGCAGGTTATACCCAAGTCGCTCAAGAAGATGATGCAGTCCGAGGACAAGGCAGCAGCGGAGAGGGCCACGCAGGAGATGATGAAGATGCAGAAGTTGGATATTGAACTTCTTGAAAGCGCATTTATGGGATGATTCTTCTCGTGACTAACTGTACACGTCAGATTCAGTTATGGCGATGGCCTGGGTTCAAGTTGAGGGTGCCCAGCAGGAGTTGAGCTTATCGTGAACCAGTGATGATCAAGGTTTCAAGAAATACCACTTCTGTACGAATCCCAAAAAATTGATTTGGTCCAATATCCTAATTTCATGTCCTACGTGGTGCACCAGGCGATCTTGTCGCGCCGACTGGCGTTGGGACGAGAATGTGTGAGGCCATCCAGAGGAAGATCACTCTCTGGTTCCCTGCCCGAGACATACCCCATGTGACTTGCTGCATTTACTTTCTATTCGAATTAATCATCCAAAATGCTCAGACTAGTTGCCTAAAATGACAATCAACCGGAACGGACCAACCCCACGTGCAGCCTGTCTCAGTACGTATGCCTACATGAGTCTCGGCCATCGGCCCGTGGATCAGAGGTATTGTAAGTCATGTGTGATTTTCAGATCGTCATTTGTTTTTGAGACAGTCTTTCATCAGAGTTAAATGAGTTGATGAGGTAAATGTGTTTACTATGGTGTGCTCCCATTACACTTATATTGATGAGTTGAGGCACGGAGCAGAGAATCCCGAAGGTGGACACTGGAGCTGAGTGATTGAGTGATACTACGTAGCTTGCAAGAAACAGAGTTACTCTATCGAATGCTAACCGGTGCTTCGGAAAAGATGGCTTGTTGATCGCTTCATATGTGCGGGGAAAGTCTCGGGATACGATGTCATCGTCCCTTTGCTGTAACGTGCTATTCTCACAGCTGCCTCATGTAGGTCGGATCAACGGCAAAAGCGGACGTACCTGGGTGGTAGGTTGCGGCGCCACCTGACCGGTCCGCTCGGAACCAAATTCGTATTGCTACGTAGAGATGTACGCTGACCTGCCCGAAAACCGTCCTTCGTGATGATCCGATCGGGTTTCAACAAAAGTCGTATTCTTTGAGGTGATAACTCCGCAGGATCAGCAGCGCTTACCAGAGACCGAAGGGGATCAACCCTTTGTCGCAAACATGATCCTACCAACCTCGCGCAACCGAGCAAACGCATTATCAATAAAGGCTATTTCCAAGGGTAATTAAACCCACGAGGTTTGAGTCGTTTTGTTTGTCTCGGAGCGGCCGGCAAAAGCGATAAACGGCGAAAAGAGAGAGAAACTAGATTCAAAAGCACGCGGCTGTTCATTCCGATACGAGTTCGAGACCGCAAAACATGTCTCAAGACATTGCTCGCATCAATGACAAGCTGAGCTGAGCGCTAGATAATACAGAGTACATCTAGTCAGATTCTATTCTCGGGAGCTTGGCGGGTTAGCTCACGGGCTGTTTGCCGTAGCAACCGAGCCGGTCCAAAACACTGCCCACCAACAGCTTAAGAGGGAACAAAGAGGGGCCCACTTTGGAACTGATCAGTGAGGGGAGGGGGAGGTCCCTAGGGAGGGGGATCATGACAGCTTGTGAACTGGAATCATGATGATCGTATGTGGATGGAAGGGAAGGGAAGGGAAGGGAGTAATTAATCTCGATACCTCTTGAACGACGTCATTTAAACAAGCTTTGCACATTCCGGACCCTTTCGTCACCACTGTGTCACCTTTGAGACCCTGCATCTGGAGGATGGAGGCCCAAAGGCCCCTTCGGCCTCCCCAGAGGCGCATCCAGAGGCGCACCAGAGACCGACAAAGCCCATCCCGCATGCGCAGGCGGGTTTGGCGGGGTGGAAAGCTGGTCACCATCCTAAAGCGGTTTAACTACTCATGCAAGTCGGAGTGTGTGCATGTCACATTGCTCGTAGCAACCACCGCTCTTTCACATGTATCCGGCATGCTCGTTGGTCAATCCTTTCCCTAGATTCAGTCCTCCCCAAGTCCCCTCCCTCGCCGAAGCATACGATGTGGTTGTCATCCCCCTAGTCTGCCCCTCCGTCTATTGGCCGTTCGCGGCGAACCAGGGAGATGTACTTCCTCATTCGAGCCTGGTGCCTCCGGTGGGTTGGTCGGTTCGTGGTTGCTTGGTTGACGCCGAACCCTGTGAATACGAGCTGTCTCGGCCGGGGTCTAGGGCGTTATAAAGCCCGGCTCCACGATGCTGCGGATGGAAGCTGACATGACATCGATCCAACCCTCAACCCAGCCTCACCCAGCATCCCCGAAGACTGCAACGTTAAAGAATTAGACCAACCAACTGCTATTAAAAGTGCGTGTCATTGCCTCTTCCCCCCTCCATCTTCATTCCATCATCCATTGAACGCAGCGATACTACTAACCTCTGAGCGCCGGATAACTTGACGATTCCTCGTTCAGCTCCTTTTATTAGAAACTTGTACAAAATCACGATTTATCTCGACTGAATACGAATAATGTTCGCCAAGACTCTTTCAGCTGCTGCCCTGGCCCTCGTGGCTCCCGCATTGGTTTCGGGTCAGACTTACACAAGCTGCAACCCTCTCACAACAAGTGAGTGTCCCTCCACTCTGACATGTTGCACAGCATATGTCATTCACCAATCTCGCACCTTTTCTCGTTACTCTTGCTCACGCATCTGACAGCTTGTGACCCTGACCCGGCCTTTGGCAAGAACACCGTTCACTGGGACTTCACCAAGGGAGCTTGTGATGCCTTCACCAACATTGGTGGCACAGAGATTACGTACGATGGAAATGGTGCCAATTTCCAAATCAGTGCGCTAGGCCAAGCTCCCACCATGGCGTCGGATAAATACATCTTCTTCGGCCGTGTCGATGTGGAAATCAAAGCTTCCCCTGGTGTTGGCATCGTAACGAGTTTTGTTCTTCAGTCCAACGACTTGGACGAGGTATGTTGATGTCGATGATGACGATTCGAAGAAACAATCATGCTGACGCTTGTAATACAGATTGACTGGGAGTGGCTTGGAGGAGACAATGCCCAAGTCCAAAGCAACTACTTCAGCAAGGGCGACACCACAACCTATGACCGCGGAGCTTTCCACACTGTCACCACCCCAGTTGACACTTACCACGTCTACTCGATCGAGTGGACGCCCGCGGCCGTGAAATGGATTATCGACGGTACCACGGTCCGAACCTTGACGTATGAGGATGCTGAGGGCGGCAGCACGTTCCCTCAGACTCCCATGCAGATCAAGCTCGGCACCTGGGTCGGCGGTTCTCCTGACGCGGCCGAGGGAACCATCGAGTGGGCTGGCGGCCTGGCCGACTTTTCCAATGGCCCCTTTACCGGTTACTACAAGAGCATCTCCATTGTCGACTACGCCGGCGGCGATGCGCCCACCACCAAGAGCGTGTCGCAGTACGTCTACGGTGACCACTCTGGTGCCTACACGAGCATCCAGGTCCAGTAGACTGCTTCGCCTTGGTGATGGGATGTGGTAATCGGTAATTGCAGGTTGTGGTGCGCGGCCTGACTATAATGATCTATATATTATGCTGAAATGTTTATTTTTCTGTCATGTTTGGACAGGTACTTGGGTATGATCTAGGACGGGTTAATGGGAAACGGTTTAATGAATTAAAAGACAATACAAATACATCACTGTTATGCATATTAATTACGGGATCCTGTCTTAAGGTTAATTGTGATTTAAATTATTGGGTTTGTGAGACCTTGAAAGTCGCGAATATGTGTGAGACTAAATAAGGTTTCTCTGCTGCGCGCATACATGGAGTTGAATTTGAATGAAGAGGTCGGCATCATGATCCGAAATGCACGGGGGACAGGCGATTAGCGAGAAGGTTAATTGCATCCGAATCACCGCAGCATCCTTATTGCTGTAAATGTCGTCGTCGTCGTCGTCGTCGTCATCACCATCAGTCACCTGAGCCGAGGTAGCGAGTTCCGTTCTCCGGCAAGAGCCTTGTCCCGGGCCCCGGGCCCGACTCCGACGACTAAGCCGGCGCGCCGTAGCTTCGCCGATGGTCGCTTCACACAGTGTGCACCTCTAGCGCGAAAACAAACTGTGTCGGTGGGGGAGAGAATAATTTACCCAAGTGCCTCCGTTTTCCGGCGCATGCGTAGGTGTTCTGGTGAAAAACTTCCGTAATGGATTTCCTGGACCCCAGAGAGTACCTTAGTGGTGCGCGGTGGAGATGGGGAGTTGTCTGCACGGTTATGTCTGGGGTTGCTTCGTACGTTTGATCATTCCACTTACACGGTTCCTTCAATGAGGTACGTAAGTGCTATTTAGCATAACTCACCTACCTCTAATGTGAACGCTTGAAGAAAGTAAAGCTCCCCTCGGTTATCACAGTAGACTGACCGCAGCGAGGGCCACACCCCATTGAAGATACGGAATAAAGCATTATCAATCCGACCAAGCCAAATGTAGAGTCATTCCTAGCGGAAATTCCATGTCTGTACCTCCTCAAGAATATATTGCTCTGGACTTTTTAACATGAAGGAAGTCGAACCGATGTGCTTCGACTGTATCCCATATTTAATTGATTCGCTTAACCACTTCATACACCTACCCCATACCATCTTAACCGGTTTGCGACTGAAAATTTCAAGGAGCCATATATAGTACCCTGCACTTCATGAAAGAAAAAAAGAGGCTTCCTGAGAAACTGCTTCACTATCAAGGCAGGCGACTTGATCAATCCCCAATGAGCAACGATTTACTTAGCAGGTAAGAGGGAGATCCTGTACCTAGATATGGTGACAGTAAGATTTCTTGCCGCTCTTGGCATGGAGACGCATTTTACCTGTATGTACGGAGCAGTGTAGGTGGTCGGGTCGAAAAGATGTGCATCGGTTCATGTACCCTATACTTGCCACCGTCGGTCGAAGCCGTACTTTGCAGACAAGACCAATGGATTGACCCTTCTTCCGCCAGATAAAATAATAGTATTGTCGATCCAGACAGGACGTTTGTGCAGTCACACGGAATCTTACATGTACTCCAGCCGAGCATTCTCACACTGTGCCTACGCGAGGAAGCGAATGCAACATGCGTTCTCGGCCGCGCTAAGCATCACCAGATGCGCGGTTTCCATCCAAATGCTTCCACCCAGGTTGCCCCAAGCTCTTGGATCAGCTTCCAATTCGGCCAAGATGGCCCTGGATCTAGCGCTAGAGCTCAGGAGCTCTGGAGCTCTGGAGTCCAGTGTCGAGCTTCCTCAATGGACGGAAGGTGGCCGTCGATTCACAAACCATCCCCACTTTGTGTTATCTGATAGAAAGTACTTCGTGCCCCTCCACCAACATTTTCATCTCGGCCACTTCTTTCCCTCCTCCATCTTCCATCATATCCCCTTCACCTCCAATTTCTACATCTATTAACGAGCCTCTCCCACGAGATAGAACCCTCTCGGCTGGCATATCCTCTCTTCCCCAACCAGTGTATCAAAAATCCACTGCATAGACCATTGGGCAAAGGTTTCGCGACAGGCTTATAGCACGCTCCTCCATTGCTTTCAAGTCCTAGCATGACCGACCCAGCTGCTACTCCGCCCGTCGGAGACACCAAGTCGCAAGACAATGTTCGATTTTCATCCAATGGACTTGTCAATCAGGAAGAGGGGAATGCCCGAGAGGGTAGTTACGATGCTGAGACGCTTGATCGCGTGTACAGGAAGATAGATGTTCGAATCATCCCCGGTACGTTCGCCACAAACCCCAACTACTGCGGCACACTAACACTGCATTGGCAGCTTTTTGGATTCTCTACTTCCTCTGCTCAGCCATCAGATCCAATATCGGTATTGCGCAGACCATGAATGCGAAGGAGGGACACGACCTTATGACGGTCCTCCACCTATCTGCTAAGGACACTTCCACCGCACTCGCCCTCTTCTACGTCGCATATGTCATCTTCGACTTCCCCTCCAACCTCGTCATGAGCAAACTTAGTCCTCGTATATGGATGGCTAGAATCGTCTTTGCGACAGGCCTGATTGGGACATGCTTCACCGCCGTCAACGGTGCTTGGAGTATCAAATTGCTGCGCTTCCTTCTTGGTGTCGTTATCGCCGGCATGTGGCCCGGAATGGCTTTTTACCTGACTCTGTTTTATCCACCATCTCGTACTGCCAAGCGAATCGGCTGGTATTTTACCGCAGCCCAGGTGTCTGCGGCGGCTGTCGGCCTTGTGTCCGCTGGCTTTCAGAAGATGGATGGCTTGCACGGACTCTCTGGTTTCCGTTGGATGTTTCTCGTCTACGGCCTTGTCACCATGGCCCTTAGTTTCGGCCTTCTCTTTTGGCTTCCTGACCGACCGCTGGCCCCTGGACAAGTTCGACCTCGCACTGGACTCTTCAAATGGTTCCCTTCCCCACCGGAGGCTCTGACTGGCGAGGATGCCATCATTCACTACCACGATCTCAGTCGTGTGTATCGCGCTCGACGCTGGACCCTGAAGGATCTGGGCTTCGTAGTCATTGACTGGCGGCTGTGGCCATTGACTCTGATGTACTTTGGCGTCGTTGGAGTTGGTATTGGCACCCAACTGTACGGCTCGGTCATCATTGCAGCCATTCGACCAAACGCAAGTGGCGTCGAGATTAGTCTACTCTTCGCCCCGATCTGGATTATGGATCTCATCGCTATCCTCCTTGTGACCCCTCTCGCGGATCGGTTCTATTGGGCCCGACCTTATCTCTTCTGTGCCGCTGTCTGTGTTCAGATTGCTGGCCTCCTGACTACAACCTTGGCAGTTGACAATGGCTGGGCTCGATACGGTGGTCTCCTTATGGTGGGATTCGGACTCGGCCCTACTGTTCCTATTTGCATGGCTTGGAGTTCTGAGATCTTTCAGAAACGCCATGGAGAGGTTGGAGTTGCGGCTGCCACCGCACTCGTTTCTGGCTTGGGCAATCTTGGTAGTGTCTTGACCACCTACGCTCTCTACACTGGCTGGCCTGCGGATGCCGAACCGGGCCCTAGGAGGTACCACAAAAGCAACTACACAATGATAGGAATCCTGTGTATGAGCATAATAAGCGCACTTCTTATGAAGGTTCTCCTCAACATCTTTGGCACCCCTCCTAGCCCTAGAATGCTGGAGGCGTCGGCTGGTGACTCTGAGGATGGCGCAGCTCGGGGCGAAGTTCATCAGCGTGGCCTTGGGAAGAGTCTTCCCTGGAAGCGTGCTGCGCAGGAATAATTCCCCGGTTCTTCGGGATAAGCCGTCTTAGACCTGGCCAGGAACTTCAACAATCGCCTGGTCCGGCATGGCTTCAACCTTTACTTTTCTGCTGCTGGTAGCTCAACCTACATTTTCGCTACACCTTTCGGCAACAAAACCATTCACTTCTACCAATCATCCTTTATCATAGCTCTTGCCATCACCATCCGTTAGAAATGAATGGCAAAGCAGTACGCCCCTGATAGAACGTTGACTCATGACGGCTGAGAAGACAAGCCACTCATGCTACCTGCTCACGCACTTCACGTTTCTCGATTCTTCAGAGGCCGTGGGCTGACAAAGGACCTTTACGTCTTTTACCTTTACCGCTTCGGCCTTGCTTTTTTGCCACGTTTTGCTCTTTATGATACCCCATCAGCGTTTATACCCGCTGTCTTACGAGTTTCCTTTTTCCTCGACAGCGAAAGTGCTATTACGCCATCGCTGGGACGGCGCGTTGGACCGAGGCCCAAGGCCGACGACAATGCTTTTGCGCTATCGTTTGGCGGGCTCTCGTGGGCGTTTTACCGTGCGTCAATGTTGAATCCAAACATCCCCTTGAGGTTGGGATGTGGGATGGGTGTGGGAGATTGGGAGAGTGCAGAATACATATATAGCTGTACTTGTTCAGGGCTAACATGTAGCTTGAATAGAACAAAACGTTCCTCCTAATAAGTTGGCTTTGAAATGATGTGAGGAGTGTATTCCCTCGAAAGACGATTGACTTGAGATGATGTCCTACGTAACTGATGTCTCTGGAAATCACTGCCAAAGTTGATTACAGGGAACATGACACGAAGAATTGAAATTGCAACCCATAGTCCATCTCGGTAGAGAGAATTACCTCCTGCTTGAATGGGTAGATATATGCACGGTGAAATGAAGGAACTTTTTGTA
Source organism: Rugonectria rugulosa (assembly GCA_023509875.1). Lineage (NCBI taxonomy): Eukaryota > Fungi > Ascomycota > Sordariomycetes > Hypocreales > Nectriaceae > Rugonectria > Rugonectria rugulosa. The sequence continues at coordinate 57,065 of JALNIO010002190.1, read as the reverse complement.
TTAGGCATATTCGAATGTTCGAGAGCGGCTATGAAGCTTTGCTAAAAAGAAAATCAAGGTCAAGACATTCAGGGGAAGCCGATGAAGTTTCATGTTGTTCTGATCGAGTGGCAAACGACAAGTCTTTCCCGATGGTTAATCACTCTCGTCGGAAACTTGTCCCAGCATCGCCAGGGCTCAAGTGCTTCCCGTTTCGATTGGAGATTCCTGAGCATCACTGGGCAGTAGGCAACTTTAGGGTGAGCAAGAGCGGGCGATGCTGGGTGATTAAAGTCTGAGCACCACAGAGTATGGGCCTCAGGCAGAGCGGTATTGCTAACTAAGGTACCTAACTACCTACCTGGGCCAGGATGAGTTTCGTGGACGACTACCTGAAGTAGGCACACACGCTTCCTCCCACATACCGGGTGAAACGTCTCGGGGGAGCGATTTGAGTTGCAGAAGATGGGACGAACAAGAACAAAACACAAACAAC
>JALNIO010002190.1:34494-56450 GCA_023509875.1 Rugonectria rugulosa | reverse complement strand
TTTTTTTTGTTGTTGTTGTTTACGGAGTACATGTGTCTACGGATACTTGCATGCCCTGGCTATTATTATTATTATTCTTTTGCACTCGCGTGTGTGCTGCCGGGTGAGGGTTCCTTGTACAGCGAGCTTACCGCCAGAAAAAAAGGTACGAGAATATACATGTAATTAACTGTAATATGCAAACACTAGGGAAAAACCCGAAGTGAGGCTTTTTTTTTTACTTCTTCTTCTTCTGTTCCTCTTTTAAACCCCATCGTACGTCGCATATGCAAGAGTAATAACCAAATACTCAATTCAAGATTGAGCTCCTCCACCCTCGGCATTCACCGAGGTGTGAATAGTGGATGGCAATACCGTTGAATGGCAAGGTCTGGCCTATTTTCCATACACGTATCCGTATAGTAATCTATTATTCATTTGTACTGCCACGTCCCCTCGGCAGGCCAGTCTTGGGTCATCCGAACGGGCCGGAGTCCAAGGTAGGAATCCTTCACGGATGAGGAGATTGAGGTGGTTGGGCTTAATAACGAAGGGAAGAGGGGCTGTACTCCCGGGAATTCATATAATCATTTTCGGAGTAAGGATGCATATTTCTATAAATGGCTGTTTAGAGGGTCTTCGTGTTTGTTTACCTTGATCAAACTGCATCAAAGGCTTGACCTGTGGCGTTATTAGGGAAGATGCAGGGCACGATATAATAGATAATCAACAGATATTGGGGCTAATCCCATTCACTATGAGGGTGAACCTTGGGGAGCATCCGTATTATTAGAGAGGACCGGAGGATCCGTAGGCGTTTCAATGAAACAGTCTCACAAGGCCCTTTCTGGACAACCCCGTGGAACGGCATCCATGTGGGTGGCTGTGAAAGGGTGACCCTTACACGGGAGGTGTTTGTGTATGTTTCCATCCAGTGGCAACAAAACATGGCGGACAGATAGGCTTCGGGAGAAAGCAAGTTTTAGCTGCCACAGGTACCTTACGTTGTAATTTGAGGGGAGCGGCTTGGTGATTCATCCCAATTTATTCGAGAGAACCGTGCATGATGGCGAGTGCCGGCGGCGTGGAGCTGGGTCGCTGCTCTGGTGGATTTGGGACTTTGGCTGCATGCAAGTTGAAGAGGGAAGATGGCTGCACATTGGGGAGTGGAAGAGAGGTGCATCTTCCCAAATGCTGACGACATGCATCAATCCGAGATTACCGTTCCTCGGAACTAGTCGAAAGATTGCAGCTTCATGTTTATTGGGGTGGCGGTGTGGACGAAGAGGCGACTTCTTTTTTTGTCGTAACCGCCCAAACAGCCAAACAGCCAAACGGCCAAACGGTAGAAACGGCATTGATTTCTGGTAACGAGGGCTTCTGAGGGAGTTCCATCTCCAGGTCGAAGAGTGAGGTTGCGCATGACTTCCCCACTGCGTGCTGCAGAAGACGGTGGTGAACCTGCCACCTGAGGGTGACAGGTAGTTTCCATCAATGGGCGATCTTAGAACTGTTTCCCACCCGACGTTTGGGGTCAACCGGTCTGCAGAGCATGACAAGAGAGGGGACGGGACGAAACAGGGGAGCCAGCTTGGCATGCAAGGGTTGGAGCTATGTAAGACCGGGGTGCCTATGGGCGAGAGCCATCAGCTGGAGGGAGGGACGTCACGATTGGAGAGACTTGCGAGAGGCGATGCGTGCGTTTGAGTTGGTTTGACGTACGAATGCAGGCGGTACCTGCATGGGGAGGGAGGACCCCATTTCCATTTGCTTTCTGCTTCACATTCTGGCAGGAAGGGTAGTCTGAAACTCGGCCTGTCGCTGAGACTGGTGTGTTTGGGGGGGTTGAAACACGGGCCCTGGCTTCTCCTGTGCCTGTTTTGGGTGGTGCGTCTGCTCCTCTGTTCCTCTGCGAACGATGCTCGGGCGATCCTTGGGAGATCCTCGTCGGTGGTTCCCTCTATGGTCCCCCTCTATGGCCCCCTATGGCCGTCTATTGTTCGTTTCTGGCATGTTGAAAGGACCAGGGGGTGTCAAGGTGTGGATGGAGTGTGCAAGCTGGGATGAGACGAAGCTTGGGCTCTCAGCTTGTAGCATTTGTATTGCTTCCCGCCTTAGTCATCACCGATTTTTCCGGTTTCTTGTGCCGTTCTGGCTCCTGGTTGGTTCCTTCCTTCCTGCATCCTCCCTGCATCCTCCCTACATCCCCGTCTTTTCGCTGTGAGACATTGAAAGCGAGCGCCCCTGCAATGATTATGCATACCTTATTCCCCCAATTGGCCCCCTGGGTCTGCTGCACCTATTGGCCCATTGGCCTATGAGCTGCGAGCCCTGCGGACCTGCTTCTCTCAACCTCACGGGCTTCCATCGAGATGCAACCACCACAGCCTCTTTGCTCCGCAACACCCCACGGAGCATTTGCTACCATGGCCAGTAAATCGGGCCAGCAATCTTATCCAAGGACTATGGCTGCACTACGTAAGCGAAACGGCTTCTCACCTGTGATACTCCTCATTGGGCACTTCCGAGCCGGCTTCGTCTGTGTGTGACTGTCAACCGCCTCGCTCAAACACTGGCTTCAATATCCCCCTCACTTGTGCCACCCGGGCGCTTGATCTACACCTGTTTACTTGTGGAAACAACGAGAGTCACTGTGCTACCAAGTACGTTCTGCTCGGAACCAAATCTCCCATCTCTTTGGGCCCTTACCGGTCCCGATCGTCCATGACATGTATCAGGACAGTCGAGAAGCGATTTCAAGCGAATCGTCATGGCCAGATGGGCACACAACTCTGAAGTCAGAGTTGCCCGCTTTGGCTTGTTCATCTGGCGACTTTCCTCGCCAGATCCCATGACGGATCGTGGTGCTCAAGGTGCACCGTCCATATGTCAAGTACATCCCTGGGCTCGCTGAGCCCTCCATGGATCCCAAACTAGCCATGCCCCGGGAGCTGTCGCCCACTTCTCCGTCTCGCCTATATTCGACTTATAGTAGCCCGAGCGATATGATCAAGGCTACCTGCTCTGCCTCGCCTCCTCGTCTCCTCGTCTCCTCCATGGTGGACCTCCCGGGCGTGTCCCCATCTCGGCCCCGATGCCCATCATCACGTCTCATGTTCAGGCCACCTCAATAAACTCCCGATCGGCGGCAGGGGATACGGCTACGCCTTACGTCGTCTTCGTCAGAGCTGGGTTGTGTGATGAGCCTTGGCTTCATGCCCTGCGGCTCATCCGTCTTCCCTGCTGCATCCCGTCTCTCCAGGAATCCTTTTAAGACGGTCGTCCTGCCTCCGAATCTCGTCCTTCTTTCCTTTCTCTTCACTCCACTCGTCTCTCTTTCTTTCCACCCCATTCGTTTCTGTTTACCCAATTTGGGGTTTGTTTCTTGTCTCTCTCTAAGGTGCCAGGTCGCCTTTTTCCAAACGGCCTTTTTTGTTTGCTCTTTGATAGAGCCTGTCGTTCCTTGTCGAAACCACCAAGCGTTTACACCAACAGCCTCCCGAGACACTACTTCACCATGTGGAACAAGCTCAGCCTTGCGGCCATTGCGCTGCAATCTCTTACCGGTCAGGTATCTGCCCGAGCTGTCGAGCGAGCCGTGGCTCCCACAACCATCACCCGTACCGTTACTCACTCCAGCACCCATGGCAGCGATGGCAGCGCCACCGCTGTTGTCGACACCGAGACTGTTGTTGCGAGCGCTGTGAGCTCCGTCGTTGCCGGCACCACCATCTGGGTTGATACTACCGTCACCATTGGCTGCTCCCTCTGCGAAGCCGCCAGCAAGTCTGCCAGCCTTGCGAGCGCCAGCCTTGCGAGCGAGGCGGCTCTGACCGAGTCGTCTGTGGTGGTTACTACTACTCCGGCATCCGCCACCCCATCTGGTGACGATGATGATGAGTGCTCTACCGACACCGATGACTTCGACTACTCTACCAGTGCCTCTGGTGACTCTACTACTTCCGCTCAGGGTGAACAGAGCACTGATCTCGGTTCTGCTACTGGTCAGGGCTCTTCTGTTTCCTCCACCCCCGTCGGTACTGGTAGCTACAACACTCCTACCGGTGGCGTCTTCACCAACAGCACTGGTCCCTTCTCTACCGCCACTGGCGACAACAGTGCCGAGACTCAGTCTGCTCCTCTCAGCGTTGAGACCCCGGTTAGCAGTGCTCAGCCCACTCCTGGCAACAGCACTGAGACCCAGCCCGGTTACAACATCCCAGGAACTGAGACTGGCCAGAGTGCTGAGACTACCGGCGACAACAGCGCCGAAACCCAGACTCGCGAGACCAGTGCTCAACCCACAGGCGAGGGTTCCAGCGTCGCCTACACCCCTTCTTCCGTTGGTACTGGTAGCTACAACACTCCTACTGGCGGTATCTTCACCAATGGCACTGGTGGCTTCACTGCTACTGGCGACAACAGCGCTGAGACACAAACCAGCGGCTTCCTCTACACTCAGACCGTTACCAACGGTGACTCTGTGTCCACTGAGGTTTCCACTGTGACCCAGACCATCTCTGATGCCGTCATCATTGTTGTTCGCGAGATCACCATCTTCCGATACCACTACGCTATTGGTGGTAACTGCCCCAGCGTCAAGCGTCACGAATCTGGCAACGATAGCTACGTCGTCGGCGGGGACTCTTCCTCTTCTTCTGAGACTTACAGCAGCATTGGCAAGGCTTTCCAGGCCGCTTGTTACAAGCAGTTTGAGAAGTGCGCTCTCGCCGCTGGCCGCAACTTTGAACTCAGTGACTGTGAGGACCAGCTCAACACCTGCTTCAGCTCTGCCGCCACTCAGACCACGGAATCCTCTGCCGAGACTGTCACCCAGTCCGTTGTTCTGCCCTCTGATGCTACTTCATCTGTCTCGTCGTACATCGGCGGTGGCGGCACTGTCATCAGCACCCGAACCCTCACTGTCAGCGAGGTCTGCACTCTTGGCTCCAGCGGCGTCGGTGTCATCACTGTCAGCACCACTCCTGCTTCTGTCGCTTCCACTGCTCTGGCCACCACCTCTAGCGTCTCCCTGGTTGAGACCACCAAGGGTGTCACTCTCAGCTACGTCAACGCTGAGGGCTCTACTGTCACCAGCACGCGTACCATGACCCTCACCGTCCCTTGCAGCACCAGCGGCACTGAGACCGGCAGCGAGGCCACCGTTACTACTACCCCTGGCTCCGTCGAGACCACCCCCGGCGCCGCAACCACTCCCGGATCTGAGACCGCTGCTACCTCCGATAACTCTGCCGAGACTACTCCTGGCTCTGAGTCCTCCCACATCAGCGTCATCACCCTCACCAGCACTGCCACAGGCGTTAACGGCCAGGGATCCACCGTTGTCACCTACGAGTCTACCTTTGCTGTTCCTACTGGCACTGAGACCGCCCCCTACGGCACTGGCTCCCACAACACCGAGACTGCGCCTGCTGGTACCACCCCTGGCGCTGAGAGCTCCCACATTAGCGTCATCACTCTGACTAGCACTGTCCCCGGCGTTAACGGTGAAGGTTCTACCGTTCTCACCTACGAGTCGACCTTTGCTGTCCCTACCGGCACCGAGACTGCTCCTGCTGGCACTACTGGAACCTCTGACAACTCTGCCAACACTACCCCTGGCGCCGAGGACTCCCATTCCAGCGCTGTTACTTTCACCAACACTGTCACTGGCAGCAACGGCCAGTCCTCTGTTGTCTACTCCGTATCCTCCTTCAGCATTCCTACTGGTTCCGGCACTGCTCCTTTCGGCACTGGCGCTGCCAGCACCTACACTACCCCTGGTTCTGGTGCTTCTGAGACCAACTCTTTCCCCTATGGCAATGGCGGCGAGTCTTCTATCCAGACCCCTGTCACTGGTGCTGCTACTTCAGGTACCTCCGACAACTCTGCTGAGACTCAAAGCGTTGTGAGCTCTCACATCAGCGTCATCACCTTGACGAACACCGTCCCCAACGGCAACGGCGGCTCTACTGTTGTTATCTCTGAGTCTACCTTTGCCATCCCCACTGGTACTGAGACTGCGCCCTACGGCACTGGTGTCTACACCAACACTGTCGTCACCCAGACTCCTCCCTATGCCACTGACGTTACCCGCACCGGCCACGGCGAGACTGTCATCACTGTGCCCGGTGCCGATACCACTGCTGCTGCTGGTTCCACTGTTGTCTCTGGCTCCGTGACTGGTCAGGAGGGTCTATACTCTACCAGCCTCGTCACCTTCAGCCTTCCTGCCAGCGGAACTCATTCTGCTTCCATCAGCGTCGTCACCTTGACCATTTCTGGCAACGAGGGCGCTACTGGCACTGGTGCTGCTCCTCCCGCCTCCGTCACCGATTCTGAGCAGACCACTGGTCAGAACTCTGGTGTGACTGCCTCCCTTCCCAACTCCGGTGAATCTGCTACTGGCGACAACTCTGGCGTGACCGCTACCGGTGAAAACTCGGGTGCCACTGCCACCAACGAGGTCCAGACCAACTATGTCACTGTTACTCTCGGCGGCAGCACTGGCGTCGTCGCTGTCACCAACACCGCTGTTGGCGCCTCCGAGACCAAGACCGTTACCGAGGCTGGCAAGACTGAGACTGTCACCGAGGCTGGCAAGACTGAGACTGTAACCAAGGCTGGTAGCACTGAGACCGTCTATGTCACCAAGGGCTCTGAGACCGTTACTGTCACCGGAGGCAGCAGCGACAAGACCATCACCGTCACCGCCGAGGGCAGCAGCGAGAAGACTGTCACTGTCACTGGCGCTGGCAGCAAGACCGAGACTGTCTATGTGACCCAGAACGGCAGCGGCTCCAGCACTGTTACCGTGACCGCTGAGGGCGCCGACACCACCGTCACCGTTACTGCCGGCGGTTCTGAGGGCGTTCAGACTGCCGCCACCGTGACTGTGACCGAGTGCGCGGCCTCGTGCTACGTGTCTGACGCCGCTGCCACGACTCTTGCCACGGCCACCTCCAAGGCCCGCGAGACTGTCTACGCGACCGTCACTGTCAACCAGGACGATGCTAGCAGCACCGGCGCTGCCAAGTTGCGCCGCATGCTCGGTTTCTAAGCGCCCTGCCTGGAAACGAACGTTAACGAAATGACACGTTTCATCTGTCTGTTCTGAAAAGGATGGAAAAAAGAATAGAGATTTTTTTTTGGTTTTCTTTTGTGCGAAGCGCCAGCGAGTCTGGTCTGGGACTGGACGGTAAAGCGCTTTCGTGGTGGTTGAATATTGGGATATTTATTCGGAATTCAAGGAGGGAGAGGAGTCGTCTCACAATTTTTTTTTCATGTGCATAATGAGTTTCGCAGGATTAGTTCTATCTACTGCCCCTTTTTGAATTGAGACTTGTTGGACACGGAATGCATGTTGCTCACGAGTGAAGTGTGTTATAGTCTATCTCTTGACTATGAAGGAGTCGGATTGTGTTTTGGTCAGCCGTTGATGTTGTGTACTGAGTTGAAGCTCTTCAAGAACATTACCTCAACTAATGATCACGGATAAGATAAAACTCCTTGGTAATGTTCGATTGGTCAAGCCTGCTATCCCCTTTTCAAGAATCCACCGTTACAGTAATGTAGGATATCTTGACGTCTTTCAAATAGCTGGACGTTCAAGATGTTGATAGAAAGGTTATTAGCTACCGTCTGACGGCTTGGAGCCTCAAGAAGATTGGTGACTATCATTATTCATTTTCTACCTTTGTATTCTAAAGCCAACGCCGGCATCGTATTCGTCATGACTTTTAACCAGTCAAGTATCTATTGTTCATGTACGTTCGTTATATAACTCACTCCCAAGCTCTTTAAACACGAAAGATTATCTCGCCTACCAACAAGCGCACATCACTGGGCAACAAGTTAGCAATTACTCCATGATGCGCGTAAACTGACACTTACTCCAATTGCTTCTGCAGCTCGAGGCTCAACACCGTCCGCAGCAGCTCAAGCGATATAAAAGCCGTAAACGAGGGGTGGTAGGAGTTTTGCATCTGCAAAATCTCCGAGTTGATCTTGTGGAGATGCCTCATCAGGGGGAACGATTCGGACACCGAGAGGAACGGCGGCAGCGGCGTGCCGTGCGCGAGCGAAGAGCCCAGGTGGCACAGCAACGACGTGGTGGATTGGAACTGGAAATCAGTAGATGCCCAGGCGGCGGCCAAGTGGTGCGAGGACCAGTCCGACGGATCAGCTCCTTCTTCAAGTTTCTGGAAAGACGGTGCCGGCATCGTTTGCGCAATGTGAGCCATGAGTGACAGGACAGTCAAGATGCGTTGCATGCCCGACGTCAACTTGCCGTAGATCTTGCTGGGGAACTTGCCTCCAATGGGAGGCTCGTAGGTTGCAAAGTGGCTGTGCATGCGTAGACCGTTAAGAACGAGGAGTTCTTGCTTGTAAAAGTCTCTCAGCAGACCACGCAACTGCCCAACATCCTGCAAAGAAGTGTCCTGACTGCTACTATCGCGGCCGCGGTGAATCCATCTATCAACGGCAGTATGCATGGCGCTGTAGTACCTGGCAAGATTAAAGAAGCTCCCGCCGGCAAGACGAGGGACCTTTGATTTAGCCGTGATGGGGTAAGGAAAGATGGTCCAAAAGAAGGACACGGAGCATCCCACAGCGACGGCTGCGAGTTTGTAAGGACCAAACTCGTAAATTGGATAGTATGGCTGGTCGTTGGATTCTGCGGCTTCGATGCCAATCTTCTTGACCTATTGACAGCTCAGCATGGCTCTATAGAAGTAGTGAGGCGGAGAAAACCTCCTTACCTGAAGTTCATACGCGATAATAATGTTCAGAGTGACAATGGCGATGATAGAGGGACCAAAGAGTTGTGGTTTCTTGACATAGGTGTAATACTGTGATGATGAGCCTCGATGCAACACGCAAGAACCTGCCGAGTAGACGTACCTCGATGACATTAGCAATGAACAAAAATACGATTACGCCTGCGGTATGTCCATTGACGATGTACCAAGCCACAAGACTCAAAGCCATGGACACAACGGTGGCAGCGATACGAGCAAAGAAGCCAAAGAATGACTGCCCACTAGTAGGACTCATGCCAATGACCACGACAATCATGCCCCAAACGCCTCGCTGGTGGACAAACCACTCGTGGGTTTGATGCAAAAAGGCCACGATACCAATGCTCATCGACGCGGCAGCAACGCGGAGGCCAAACATGCTCAAGTCGGAGCTGATGAGGCGAGGCAAAGGACGGAGCCACTCGCTACAACGCTCGAGAAAAGTAGCGGGCTTGAGATGAACCAGGTCGACGACTTCAATACCTTCCACGTCTTGTTCTTCTACCTCGCTCTCTCTCGGTTGTCTCTTTTCTCCCTTGCCTTTTGAGCGAGATCCTGAAGATGGATGTAGTTCTGGAGCTATGAGGCGCGATCGGCTCATGGTCTTGTCGTCCATCTTCTTTTTGGCAAAAGCAATCAGATTCAGAGTGGCATCGAGAACCATGGTCTGAAGATTAAACAGGTACAGCACTAACAAAAAGTCTTGGTGAATAATCATATCCTCGTAAAGGTCATGATTTGCTCCTGGCATGTCATCGCCACTGTCGTGCCGGGACGAGGGAGTTGAACCTTTGACAAGGAAGGCCTCAGCTCGGAGGCTCTCCTTGGCTGCAGACATTTCCTTTATTTTCAGCTGGAAAGCTGCCACAAAGTCTCCCGAAGATGGATCGAGGCCCATAGACACAAACTTGTCATTCCCAGCTTCAAGATCTCTGTTCTTTCTCCCAAATGAGCTTCCAGACCCTGCTAATTCTAGCCGAAGTAGGAAGTACTGCAGTCCGGCACCAACAAGAACCTGGGTATCTCCAAGACACTGGGACAATGCATCGATACTGTGATCAATAGGCGCCTGTTCTTGGATCGACCCAGCAGAGGAGGTGGTCCCAGAAGGGTGCAGCTGGGACTCTCCTTCGGTAAAGCTGTCGACAATGACAGGAAGCAGCGACATACCAGAGAGCGGCAGTAAAACGCCTCTCAGAAGCATCGACATCTCTTCCAAGTCTGTGGCCGACAGCTTGCCCCAAGCCAATTCATCTCTGGAATACTTCAGATCCGCCTGTAGTTTGGCGTCAAGCGCGTTAAGTGTATTCGATGCTTTTGTCAAGTGGCTTCTGGCGCTGGCGAACCTGGATTCTTCAGGTTGCTCTGGCTCTTCTTCTTGAGGGGACTCATCCTCATCCGGTGTTGTGTATGTCTTTTGCCTGGTAAGGAAATTGGTCCTCGAAGCTGTATTGACGAATTCCGTTAGGGCTTGAAGAACGGCATTAGTCTCTTTGGCAAAGCCGCGAATGTCGTTGAAGACGCCACCACGGCACGTCTTGGGCAGGACGAACAAGGAGACGCCAGTAGCCACACCGAACCCAATAAGAAACGTCTTGATTATCCGAACGCAAAATGCTAGCCCATCGTCAATAGTTGACCAGTTGCCAGCACGGGTGAGAACTACAAGCGCAAAGATGGACGAGGACACGATGGGGTCCTGAAGTTCTGGCATGCGCCATGCTCGCAGGGAGTTGCCGACCCTATCAGGATAAGTTTGTGAGCGTCATCAGTTGGGAAGAAGAGAGAAAGCGTACCATATCATCAGAAACAGCCAGATAGCTGCCACGGTAGATGCACTGCTATCGTACAAGTCGGGGCGCAAATCACTACTTGGATCACGCGCTTTTATGGCTGTGTAGAGAGCCAGGCAAGTTATGGAAGCGGTGACACATAACGAAAGAAGGCAAAAGAACATGACTTTCATAAACTTGGCACGCGGTTGAAGACATTGGGCCGACACTGAGATGAGAGCAGCCAAGTAGCCGCTGGTGGTGGTCACATCTGCCACAGCGGTGCTCTGAGAGCTTGTGAGGCGAGTTAGGTATCGAAGCTCGGTATAGGATAGTATTAGAAGTAGTTGTACTCACATTGCAATGACAATCGTAGGCGTCAGAGCCCCCTTCATCATCATCAACAAGGTATCAGTGTTCATACCCAGATCAGCCCACCAGACCTTTGGGTTCACCCATCTATTCGCACTCAGCGTTAGCAGAGGAGATCAGCTAGTGGGGGGTTCAACTGCACGGGTATACAGCCATCGAATCACCTTTTCAGCCGTGAAGATCCGCCTAGGTTCTGCTGCTGAAACATGATGTCACGATATCCATCTGCCGGGACTTTGTTCAACAGCTGGAAATGCGTGTATGGAACGGAGTAACGTTAAGGGGCGAAGAGAAAAGCTGACGAGCACCCCAAAAACCCGTCTCCCGTTGGAATCGAACCCCCACCACTGCCTTATCGAAAAAAAACGGAAGGAAGTAGGTTTGCTAGGGCCCCTGGTGGTGACAGCATAGACTAAACCGGAATAGGTTATGCCGTCACCTTTTAAATCCATCCTAATCCCGGCTTCGCCTTGGTATCGAACCATCCATCGGCATTCGACTGTCACCAACTTGCTGGTTTAGGAAGCATCCATCTTGAACCATTTGAGCCTCATTTTCGTTCAACATCGAGCTGCATACCGATTAAAACTTCACAGTTCAACTTTGCTTTGAAGTCCTATCTTAACGAGACCATCGCATTAGCCATTTCATCATCTGTCCGCTCTCACGGTTGCAATACAGGTCGCCCTCCTAGCATGCCAACCTTGTCAATGCCCGTAACCACCACGAACCCTGGTCCGGATATGCGGATCTTTTAGGGAGGCGAACACCTCATTTCGGATCCTGCAGCCATCATTACCAACATCACTCCACCAGCGTCCAGTCACGACAACAAACATCTACTCTGTACGTACGGAGTACAGATACATGTCGCAAATTGTCCGCTATACCACAGGCGAATCTCTGAAAACCCGGCCATACCAAATAGCCATAGAAACTGCTTAGCATCGTCAATGAATATTGCTTGCCCAGCATCTCTGAACGAAATCATGGAGTCACCACTCCGTAAAAGAATTGGAGTCATGATTAAGCCTCCAACACCCATTTGCCATGTACCTGATAGGCCACACCACGTAGAGCTGCGGCGAGTTCAGATTCATCTGCCAGGCAGTCAGTCTGATCATGGCGTCGCGTCCTTCAAGATTTCACTTAGAAAGGGAAGACACAAGTTCCTTTTCCGTCTTTCGGGTCTCGTCCCTGTCCAAGAACGTTGGTTAGTCCAGCGTTCCACTGAATGATTACTATGGGTAAAGGATCGACTCACCAATCAATCATGGACCTCAACCTCTCGTGAATCTTTTTCACTTTGGGTACTTCCTTCACGAATCGCTCAAGGAGTTGGAACACCTCCTCGACCTCCATGCACTTGAGAATACGGGAGCGCAGCCGCGCCACGTCGTCGTCGTCATTAGATGTTAGTCGCGCAATCGAGTCTGTGTGGTCCTCCAACGTGTGCGTCTGTACTCCAGGTGAAGTTCGGCGAAGGAATTCTCTTGCGTCCACGACCTCCAGATCCTCGATTTTGGGTGTCTGCTTCCCTTCCGAGGCCTCTGCGGCGGATAAATGGACCTTGGAACGGGCAAAGGCGTACTTGAAGCACACGTCCGGAGACGTGGCTTTGTCCACTGAGGACGTTGACGGGCTCGCCCATACAAAAATCGACCATTGTTCTGGTACTAAATCGCGAAGCAGGGAATAGCACCCTGCAGCAATACTACTATGATACGAAGCCTTTCCTATCGCGTATGCTTCTGCTGCGAGGGGCCCAATTTCGATGTCGTTGTATATACCGACCGAAGAGGTTGAGGTCGCGAAGCAGTTGGCCACCCGGAGCGCTGTTCCTTGATATCGTGAAAACACGGCGTCGTTAAGACACTCGAGATAGCGGAACAGCCCAGTCACAGCTCGTGCCGGTGTTAGAAGGGCGTCTCCCAGGAAGAATGATTCTAGCGGCGTGAATCCATCCAACTGCCCGGCAACGTCCAACTCGTGGAAAACAAGCATTTGTATCACAGGAAAAGCTGGGAGGCTGGAGATTTCATCCGGGAACCACAGTTCTTGACGGATGCCGTGTGAAAAAGGGCCAGAGAGAACAATTTTTTCCTTGATCAGATGAGGATGCGACCTTGACAGATCTGAGTAGATCCTGGCGCTGGCAACATCGTCCTTTCGATCTGGCGAGTCCAGTGCGTATAGGGTGTCAAGGCTGCTCAAGATTGACAGAGCATCCACAAGGCCAGGCGATCGTACGGCCAAGGTGCCCGAAATGTTAAGGGTTGAAATACTTTTCAATTCCTCCCCCTCGAGGGCAGCTTTGATGCATGAGATGTTGAGATTGCTAAAGCACGACCAGTCGACGACTTCTTGTTCCGCGTAGGCAAGCTTCAAGAGAGGAGCCGAGGTCGAAGAAGACCCTACACGATCGGGATATTTGTTGGTTAAACATTGCCTGAGCCGCTCTTGGAAATGGGGGATGCTTCGAATAGAGTTGTCGATGAGGTCAAAGTTGAAGTCTCCAGATGATAGTACCGCCTCAATAAGTTTATCAAGACTTTGTTCCATGAGTCCGCTTGGGCCTTTCAACGGGACATCTCTGTCCGAGGTCACTGGTGGCAAAGCTGAAGCTTCTCCTAGCTTCCAAGGCCCCCGTGGCCAAGCATCTGTGTGGGAGAGCAACGTCAGCAGAGGCCACATAAAGAGTCATAATACTTACCAGCAAGAGCTCTCACGTCCACCAGAGGGTTTTTGTCGAGCCTGTCAACCATCAGGGTGTCATTCAGGTTCATCCGTCGGCTTGGCTGGCCATAAAATTTGAGATACTGTGTCCCAGAAAGAGGCCTGTGCAACAGATCTACCAGGTTGGTATCCTCTTCGTAATAGTCTACAGCAATAGATCAGTAAGAGTAGTATGAAGGATTAGAACGAAGAATTTACATACCCATAAAGTTGACAAAACAGTACCGGACGTTTTCCAAATCTGTAATGTCCAGGATCGTTATGCCATCGTTGTTGTCGCCCTGGTCATAGCCCATGTCGAAGGGCTCTTCGTGGACAGCAGATATGGTGCCGTTAAAGACATCATAGCTAGAACCAACCAAAAGGCATGTCGAAATAAACGGAAAAGGCACAGGTTGTTTGAAACTTGAATCATTTTGTGGCGATTGTGATGCAGAATCATCCTTGTTGGCGAAGAAGCTGTCTGCCATGGCAAGCTCTTGTCGGAGTATCGGCCGATTTGCCTGCGCCGAAAAGATGCGGAGAAGAACGAGACAGTGTCTGATAGCAGTTATGCCATACAACCATTGATGATGGATGACGGCAAGAGATCGATATCGATTGCCAACTTTGGCGATGACAAAGAGTTGGTGACGTTGACCCATCGTGCGTGAGGCTGCGCCGGAGAAACACACCGGGATGGCTAGAGCTGGAGCCGAGGTATGCTTTGCGGAAAGGAAGAAGTGCAAAATATGAGGAAGAGAAAGAGGAAGAAAACGAAATACCGGGCCCTGGAAGAAGGCGGATGAGTTTGATCTCTGGATATCGCTTGTCACTGACGCAAAGACAAAACGTTGGGAGCGTGTTGGGAGCGGGATGCAGGTCTACGTTGGTATCGTGGGGTAAACAAACAGCGGCCTATTATTGATCCGGATAACTAATCACCATGTGATTCTGTGTAACAATCCATTCGGTTACACAGCATTAGGGAAACAACGACTACGAAGTGGTACTCTCTTCATGCACGCACAATTGAGAAGGTTGATGGATGGTAGCCTGGTTATTTGACGAGTAAATGGAGCTGCAACCTGGGGACATGCTTACACGGGCTTTAGTCGTCGATCCACCAGGCTAGCTTGAGCATCGGTATCGGTGACCTTTCTCAGCTTGGTTACCGCATTCCGAATGGAGTACAGAATAAATCTTGTTAAGGGCTTACCATCGATGAGCTTGATGACTATAACTTGCTCTTTATACATACATATGCAAGAAAAAGGGTTCTCTTGCCATTGCCATAAGATCCATTCAACTCATGTTTCGTGGGCATGAAGGGAGGGGTAGTCAAGGGGCCTGGGAGGACTTGTATGAAGACGAGACTGACATTCGGCTCCGACATGGAGATTCGAGATTATCTGACATAGCAAGACAAAGTAGTGACTGGATACGTGAATTACTGAAACAAAATGATTCTTGCTACTGAGAATATTGGTTAGTAGTAGCGAGGCTTGGGGGGCAAGGAATTGGGTTCCTTCGTTGACAGTGTGACGGCTGGTTGATTCGTTGATTCTTGGGCAAAGCAGGGAGGCTAACCAGGCATGCAACTGGTTAGTATATATATACATTATTGAAGAAGTCGCAAGGAGAATTCGAAGGTCTCAAAGATACACTTATTGGAAAGTCGATAGTATACTAACCCCTTTACTGTTGTACTTGTAGATTCAAGACATGGCAGAAATGAGTGAGGGGTTCTATTATTAGCAAGAGAGGGGCATCATGGCGAGCGATAAGATAGGGAGTGGGATGCAGGAGCCGAGACCGGACTGGACAGTAATAACGTGGACAGATGTTCAAAACCCTTTGCAGTACCATATAATGAGTATAGAGTACAGACTGTTACCGTCCATGCATTTTGCCATTATGAACTCGCGTTTGTCATTGATACGTAAGAGAAAAGAAAGGGTCCAGACCCGAACTTGATTTCACCCCCAAAGTGAGCCAATTTCCGTCACCAAGTCACCAACAAGAGCTCTCAGCTTGAGCTCGGACGTCGAATGCACCCCAAAGAACATACGTACCTCAGTACCCTGGAAAAATAAGACCCCGAGCAAAATCTGTGATGGTTCCCATGACAGGAAGAAGCGTGGGACCAAAGCCACTGCATGCCGCTAGCGGTTCAGGGGATGTGAGTGCTGTGAGTGCTTCCTCCACTGAACCGTTTGTGACAGTGGAGGCCGCAGCTCGTCACCGGGTTCCATGAACTTCACCGCCGTATGTACGGAGTACATGCCCTTTAGGACTTGGCAAAGGGAGCAGATCTCCCAAGTTCCATGGACTACAAGCATGTTAAAGGTTCGTGACTGATCGACATCCGGCACATTATGAAGCAGGAGGGAAGAGAAAACAATACAGACAAAACCCTCCCAAAAAGGCGTCACCGCCGGCATAGGGGTCCGGCGCAGTTGCGGGCGCTCTGGTTCACTAAAATAGGTAGTTATATTCATGGACGCATCTGCTCCGTATGTAAGTGCCTCGACCAAAGGATGAGGGACCCTGTCTCGTCAAGTGAGCAAAGAAGTCCTCCATAGAGGTAGGTACATGAGAATGCGGTACCCGGGAGCAAGGGGGGGCAGAAAGAAGCTCAAGTAGAAGCAAAAACTTCCATGCGCATCCTCTTTCCGTGAATGCACCATCAGGTCTCCACAAGCGGAGGAGATGCCAGTGAAAAGCTTTACCTCCTCTGGCTTGTCAAGCTCATGCAGAGGCTGAGGAAGATGGGGGGCAGCTCCAATAGAGGGGCAAAAGCTTCGTCGTTTCTGGACTTGTACCTGACAGCTGGGATGACGATGATCTCAGGGTCACTTCCATCCGCATCATGAGAACAGGTCATTGATCAATTTCGTAGGTCTATTTCCTAGCAATCTAATAACTACCTACCTACCTAGGTATGTATCTGTTCCTGGTCATGTGTCGTATTCCGCCTCAAAGTCTGTCAGGCACTAAAGGAACAACAGCGTCGTACTTTCTCGCCTTGACCGTCAAATTAAACCGTCCTAGCCCGCCTCTCTCAAGTGACGTGCCGTTGACGAGATCCCCGTGTCTCAAGTCATCATCATCGATTGATTCATCTCCAACGAATGAGTGAGTGCGTTGGACCCTTTGTCTCAATCGTACTGCCACTTTCGGTTCTGGACATGGCTACAGTGGCTCAGTGCAACCCCTCTACCCGTGCCTTGACTGAGTCTTCGTTGTCTTGCATCCGGGAACGTTTCATGCACTTGGGGCCTCCAATGACACTCACGATCTCTGCATCGCCCTCGTAAATCCCCTCTCATTTGCGTCCACTCGTCCGTGAGCTCTGACATCCCCCTCACCTTCATCGTTCGTTTTTCCCGCTTTCTTCTGATGCCAACATCTCATCTCATCCAATTCCCCCGCTTTATCCCTGTGTGTGTTCTTGGTGTGCCGGCATCATTTCCCACTTTCCCCCAGGAATAATAAACCACGCTTGATGGATACCTTTCGCCCGCTGCTTCATGATATACTTGCTCAATATCTGCATTCTTCCTT
Source organism: Rugonectria rugulosa (assembly GCA_023509875.1). Lineage (NCBI taxonomy): Eukaryota > Fungi > Ascomycota > Sordariomycetes > Hypocreales > Nectriaceae > Rugonectria > Rugonectria rugulosa. The sequence goes on along the minus strand of JALNIO010002190.1, from coordinate 39,244 downwards.
TCCCCTTTCATCCCTTGGCATAATCACGACAGAGCTCCATCAGGAAGTCTAGAACTGCATAATACCGACAGTATCCTTGAGATCTCTTTACGTACAAGGTATCCATCCACCCTCCGGTCAAGAAGTCTTTTTTCTTTCCATTCCCGGTCTCTTCCCGCTCCCCGGCTTCCTCAATCGCCGGGCTGCATCGGCCGAGCCTCGGACGCACGAGGAACACACACCGTCCACAGACCCGGCGATCGCGCTTATCAGATCCTGGGGGGACTTTTCCTGTACGCCCGTGGAGTGGGTAATCCTAACCCAACCCAACCCATTCCATACACCTCATCAAACACCCAGCCCGATTGAAAAGCCATGGCGCGCTTTGTGGATTTGGACGAGGACGAGGACGCAGGCCCCAGCGTCCTTGGCCCTGTCGCAGCTGAAGTTGCAGCTGCAGCTCATCTCGAACCCGCGCCTCCGGTGCCGATGCCGGGCCAGGTACTTCATCGTGACGACCCCCAAATGCAACACCTGCGACGACAGCAACAGGAGCATCAGCATCTACTGCTTCTTAGGAAGCTCCAACTTCTCTCTGCGAACGGACGGAATGGACCCTGGCCTGACGGCTCCTACAATTCACCGCCGGTAGGCATCATGGACGACTCGACCTTCCGAAGTCCTGCTACGGACGCTCTTTCGTGTTACCCGTATGTCATGACGATCCCCTATCCAATCCCCAATCCCATCCATTCCCTCGTCGTTTTCTTGCTCAATGCCCAACTCTTGTCCGACTTGAACTGAGCGCCCGGGGGAAAATGTCTCCTCATGAGACCTCAATTCGCTGGGCAACCCTACCTGCATCATGCTGCGATTCCACTGAACCAAACTAACAATTCTTTTTACACTCTGCAGAATTGCCATTGCAATCGCCTCGGAAATCGACCTGAACACTCTAGACGCCCTTTCCCGCACGTGTCGCCTTGTTCATCATGGCCTCCTCCAATACCGCACCATCCTCATCTCCTCTACCCTCCACTGCCAAAACGAGGCCGTCCCTGTCGATCCCTCCGAGACCTTCCGATACCGCGCCCGTGCCGGCAATTGGTTCTACATGGAAGATGGCCGCAGCTACAATGGCAAGTCTGGCGATTGCGCCCGCGACTTGGTTGGCGGTTGTCGACGATGCGGCGATGTGATTTGCAGAGTAAGCATAGCAGCTTTTGTCTTCCGCCGTTGCCGATGGATGCAGCCACGAAGACTGTAAAGCATGATGATCACTGACGCGTAACGTTTGTGATTGTAGAACTGTGCCATTAAGCCTCCAGCCCATGCCGCCTTGCGCGAAAGGCATAGGAGACTTTGCAAGACGTGCGTTCATGCCCCAGTTGCCACTCTGGTGAAGCCACCTCTTGACCCAGAATTGCTGGCTACGTCGGAAGCTGTCCAACGCCGCGCTTGTACTTGCGATGAAGAGGGTGTCTGGCTGTGCCAACCCTGTGGGCGCAGTATTCGTGGTGCTGATAGTGAATATCAGCGGTACGTTTCCGTCAATTCCGTTTGAGGTTTCATTCTGGCCAGTCGACTGACAATTGCAATGCAGGATCTGGCGTTGGCGCAACCAGTACGGTGAGATTCTCGGCGGTCTCGGTACTGGAATCGGCGAGGGTGACCGTGGTGTTATCTGTGGTCGTGAAGCCGACTGTTGTGCAGCAAAGGACCGCGAGCAGCAGCTCGACTGCGATGCCGAGGACGCTCGAGACGGCAACATTGTCACGTCCCCGGAGCCGGATCCGGGCCAGGCCCAGCAGGCTCCCGTCGATGCCCTCTTCGACTCCCTGCGCTTGTCGCAGACTGACCGTACCCCATCTCCCATGCTCGGTCCCGGTTATAACCGCCACGAAATCGAGGGCATCGGCGGCGTCGTCAAGCGTAAGCGCGTCCGCATGGTTCGCGTCGGTGCCTGTGTGCCGGAGTGGGATGATGAGCGTGGCAGTGGTACCAAGATTCTGGGCCGTGAGGTCCGTGGTGCTCGCAGAAGCTGGTGCGGTTGGTGCTGGCGTGTCATCCTCAGCGACAAGGATTATGCAAATGAACCTCCGTCGTCGTCTTCGTCCTCGGCTGGGGGTAGCAGTCGAAGAACGTCGACGTCCCTCTCCGCTTTTTAACATGACGTTGGGATAGGTCGTTGTCGAGTCGTGACTTGCCAGTCTGCGTCCGAGGTAGAAGTTTATGGTCGTTTATTCGCTTGTTGATTGCATCTAATTCGCATCAAGTGCACAAGACTGGATAGTTCATGGCAGGTTTGACTATTCAATGATAGTAATGAATGATGTGGAAGATGGGGCAAGCCCTTCAGATCAGGGGGTAAAAATACAAAGGCTGTTTATTGTATTTATGGGTTTCTTGGTATCGGCAATTATACATGATCCGGAATCGTTTACCATTCGATGGCCGTGAATGGATCTGCCCTTTCGTCTCTTCGTCTCATAATCCTACATGCTGCTTTCAATGTACTCGTGCGTATGTCCGTATCCAGGCCATGACAAACCCTCCAGCTTATCAACAACTCCGAACCACCTAAAACTCTCCACGGTACAGCATTTCCGTTCGCATCTTGCGTTCCTCGCGGGCCTTGGTTTTGATATGTCCCCACCTTCCTTCCCTTCTCGCCGTCTTCTCCTTCAACGCCTCGAGGTACTCTTTGGGTGCAGGGGCAGCCATGCGCACGAAAACCGCCGAGCAGTTGAATTTCTCGGCCAGGGCATACGACGTCCACTTGAAGGGATCTTCGTTTCGCAGGCGCTTCATCTCCTTGACTTCCTCGGCTCCGAGATTGTACTGGGGCGTGCGTCTCTTGTACTTCATCTGGGGGGGAAGCTCGGAGTCTTTCTTGGGAGCGACGGGCGAGTCGGTGACGTTGCGCAGACGGGTGAGAGCTACGCGGCGCGAGTCGTTGCTCGGTAGGAAGAGGAAGGGCGTGTGTTCTGGCGAGGCTTCGGAGGCGGGAGGGTTGTAGATGATGGTGTCGGCGGCGGGGAAGGCGGTGCTGCGGTCGGGGAGGAAGGAGTCGTGGGGGGCGATCTTGAGGGAGCGTTTCGTCCGGGCCGTCGTCTTGTGGCCGCGGACGGTGGTGAGAGGTAACGTTGCAGAGCGCGGGGTTGTGAGCAGCCGGGCGGCCGGACGAGCAATGGCTCGGAACTCCATGTTGAGACGAGGATTGACGGCGATGCGGTCGGATAGGCCGGTTAATTGTGAGGATTAAAAAGATACGGAGGCGATTGATGGTTATGCCGCTTCCAAGACGACCTCAGGGCGTAGAAAATGACCTGGCCGTGGCAATTCACGGAGCGGCAGAGCGGGAAATGGAGTCTCGTGTATACCTTCAAATTGAGCAATTGAAGTTTCTGTCGTTCAAAGCCGCTTACCTAATGCATGTTGATTACCTAAGAGAAACTAATTACATAATCCATATGGGAGCAAGGATTTCAATCTCGTGACATATCACATGATAGTTATAAGCTCTCGGTATCGGGATCGGCGGCCCGATGACGTCGGCATCCTGGGGTCAAACGCGCGGTGTCGAGGTGAGCCCCTCTGTGGCTTGATAGCCCCTCCATCGCAGCCCGTCGAGTCGCGCACACCAACGCCCAACGCACAAAGCCAAGCTGACGAGGACCTTGTTTCAAGCACGCCGCCCAGAGAGCAGATCAGATCCATCCCCAGGATGATGGATTTGCCAGCAAAGACCCTTATTAAACTAATTCCAAACCCCTTTCTCGGTGCAGCTAGGTGGCAAATCAGTAAGGGGTTGGGTTATGCAAGGCAACAAGCTTTCTTCTGCGGGAAGCATGGGCGAGGGGAAACAGATCTAGCCACAAGCTTGTATCATGTTGGGCTTTGTTGATCTTTTTCGTTGGCTTGGGCTGTCTGGAGGTAACTATCGCATCTCGCTACGCCTTCCCAAGGCAAGCTCTCTATTGTGTGAAATGTGCGCAAGCCCAAACGTGGCCAAGCATGGAACCTTCCCCCTCCCGGATCACGGCGGCGTGGATCACACCCTAATTCGGTGACTTGGTGCGGTTTCTCGTCATGCCGTGCTGTGACGATAGCGTGGCAGGGCGGCATGGCACGGCGCAGTTGTGTGATAATGGCAGGCAGGGCGACTTGTCACGAGGACCTGTGATGACGGGCGGGTCGTCACCAGCTTAGTGGTGATATCCGCGATGGCTCGATAAGTAGATGAGATCCAACTATCCAGGCAGTTGGAAAGTGGGAAAAAATGAGGTAATTGAGGGGAAATCAGGCTCTTTCAGGGTCGAGACTCTTCCCCGAGAATTATACCTGGTGAAATTTCATGTCACAAGGGAGCGGTATAATGTGAGAAGTAAACTGGCGGAGCGTGGAGTGACGGAGAGTCGGAGACATCTCAAACCCGCCGTTCCCAAGTTGGGTTGGGAGTCGTCAGGCACAGGAGCATGTGGCCTCAAGCTGATCTTCAGAGGATCCCTTGTATCACCAACATGAAGAGAAACTAAAAAATTCTCTCACTCACGCTCAATATTGACGCTCCGTGACTCCCGCACTGCTTCCCTTCTCCTTTTCGGCCGGATCCCGATGCTATTCGCAAGAAAAGTCTGCGCGTCCGGGGACCCATGGTCCCTGACTTGCATGTACGACGCATCCACCTCACGTACAGCACAGTGCAGTGCAGTGCCGTGCATGGGGGACTCTGGCCGGGGGACTGGATCAAAGGGAGCATTCGTTGCCC
>JALNIO010002190.1:8991-25592 GCA_023509875.1 Rugonectria rugulosa | reverse complement strand
TTTTTTTTTTTTTTTTTTCTTTTTCCTTTTTCTCGCCCGAGCCTCCACTCCTCCAGTTTCGGAGCTCCTACGTAAGAGAAGCGGAAAACCAGTATAAGGGCAGCATTGTACAGAGTACCTGTACATACTCCGGACGCAGGTATTCAACCAGGAACCAACGCTATCTATCCCCCGGTTGCGGCACCGCGCGGACGGGCCGTGGACGAGACCTGTTTGTATAGTGTCCTGTGCTTCGCGGTGAATGGCCATGCAACTGGAACTGTAGGGCACTACGCAGTACTGAGCACTGAGTACGTGTAAGGACGTTACGTGTCTTGACGAATGCGTTCGCATCAAGGAAAGATAGGCAGCCCGTACGAATCTACCTAGACCGAAACCGAGAACCTTCGTGTGCCGTGTCTCTAGTGAAGCTGAGCATGGCCCGTTTGGAAGCTGGGACCTGGCACCAGGTCGGTGTTCTAAACAAAGACCTTAAGGGCTGAGGCCAATCGCAATCGAGGCTTGGTCTCAAGCGTGCCAAGGAAAGGCAAGGGCCGACACAGTCCGGTGTTTTCTTGTAACTTGTGCCGCGTGCACGTGTGTACAGAGTACCGAACTGTTTGATTGTTAGCCTTTAGGTAGGGAGGGAGATTGTGATGTTTCTCACCCAAGCTCATGTACAATATACAGAGTACAGGTAACATCTGCAGAGAGCGAGTTGCATACTCGATCAGACGAGGTCTGGAGAGGGTAGCTCGCGAACTTTGCACAGCCCTCCTTTGGCTTGGTTCGTTTTGTTTGGTGTTTTGGCCTATCCTCCAGGCTGCTCTGCCTATTGTTTCAGCGCTGCTTATACATACACAACCTCATCTTGCGCTTGTCTCGGGTTACCTTGAGCTGCCTGTCCCTGTCCCCCATATTTTGCGGTCTGGCCGGGCCACGAAGTACTTACTCTTTTCCGCCTTATTACACCACTTAAGGCGGATGGTTCCCCCTTGCATACTAAGTCGCCTACCTAGGGAGTAGAAGGCTGGAGTAAGCCCAGATAACCTTGCCGTCCATTTCCCAGGCCTGAGTTGAACGGAGTACGGATACTTATCCAGTACACCCTGCGCCGAACATTCGTCTCCTGTCCCCGGCCTTAGTATGCACATTGCACCTCGTACAATGCAAGTATAGTCCCGAGGTCTTCTCCGTCGTGTTGCCACTCTCTTGCTGGGTCCCATATTTGGCCCATTCCACTTGCCAGGAAAGTACGACTTCATCCTCCAGGGCTACCTGCTTGTTGGGAAGGAAGGCACCTGTCGTACCGGGCCGTCTGACTGACCTCTACACCGCACAAACCATCCATCGGACACTAATTCTTCTTTTGCTCCCATTCCTACACTCCTACGGGCGACGTCAACAACACTGCATCTCTTTTCCTCGACTCCCTATTTCAACAGCTGTCTACTGTCTTACTGTCTCCTGTCTCCTGTCTGTTCTCTCTGCCCTCAACGCTTCACCCACTTAACCTTGTTTTTACACCTCGCCTCCCACCTGCAGATCTGAGCTACCGGTCCCGCCAATCCCATCCAGCTGCAGCCAACGAGTTTCTCTCAAGACTAAGCCATCCCCGCAGTCGCTCCCGGTGATTGGACTTGGAACAACCTTCTTCTTTGCTTCGACTTCTACTTCGACTTCGATTTTATTTCCACTGGATTTTGCCGAACGCACGCCCGCCCACCCTCGACCAACCATTTGCCTCCCCTCACTGTGCCCGCTCACGAACCCAAGCGTCCACTGACAGCGACGACGACGGCGCCAACTCTTGTTGGAGAGGCGCAGTAACGCAAGACCAAGGTCAAATCTCACCTCTGCAGTGCTCCCTCCCAAGAACATCAACCACTACACCGTGTAGCCTCTGCTGCAGTCCTCCCTTCTCCCCCTCCCCGGCTACCAATGCGGGCCGACAGCGTGCATCTGCAGGTAGACAAACCATGGCCTAGGCCTGCCATCTCTAGATATGGACGGACAAGCCCACCTGCGACCGAATGGTAGCGACTCCGCTACTTGGAACCAGACAACTCCTCTCTCCGTCCACCGCGATCCCAACATGGAGCGCTCCAGTGCCTCGAACCTGAGGGCCGCCTTCAGGGCGACCATCTCCTCCACCGGCACCATCCGTGCTGTCACTCCCGAGCTGAACGACCCTGCGATCCCGACCGTCATGTCCGATTCTCAGCTCGACCGCAACTCGCAGCAGAGTTCCCCGCGTTCGATCCCCGGTGGTCCCGTCCGTCGTCAAGGCATGGTTTTCAACGAAGTCTTCTCCGAATCTTACGAAAGCGTAGATTCAAGCCCCCCGCATCACCTGCGGCATACCAGTGGCAGCATGCGACCCAGGACCAGGACCATGGATACCTCAATGCTTGCCCAGCGAAGTGTCCCTCCGATGAACGAGCGTCACCGTGTCGGCAGTGTGGGCTCCACGGGCTCACAGCACGACGAGCCCAAACCCAATGCATCTTTAGACACATTGGCATACCAGTCACCCGCCTCTGTCAAGGAATCCTCGCATCGAGACAAAAAGGGCTCCAGCAGGCGTCTCATGAAGAGGCAATCGTCACGCCCTACCTCACCTCTCATCTCTCCGCCGCCCACCATCGATTCTCTACCATCGCCAATTGCAACGGATGATGCAAACAAGGTGTTGCTGTTGATGCGAACCTTGTGCGGGAGAATGCGCGGAGAAATTGAATATCAAGGCGAAACCGGAGGTCCTTGGCACACGGGAATAGCCTACATTGAAGAAGACAAGGGATGTCTGATGTTCGATTCCGGTCAGAACGGCCCTTTTCACATTCCCCTTGTTTCGGACTTGCGGGGATGCAGAGTGCTTCCTGTCGACTACCCCGAATTAACCAAGGAGTGCCTCGAACTCGTTGGCTTGACGCCCCCGGTGGAACTTTTAATTCGTCCCCTCGTCTCCGAGGAGTTTGATCTCTGGTTGGCAGCCTTGCTCTGCTGGCAGCAGCTCCGACCCACGGGAGTGAAGCTGACAAACAATAAGCCAGCTATTGCTTCACCTTCCAGGCCAGAACTAAAGAGACATGGTTGGTCGAACGAGAAAAACAAGCCGACCAGCATCATCAAGGTCGGGAAAATGATGCTGTGGGACAAGGGTTTAGCAGCCAATCCCAGAGCCATCGTAAAGCGTCCCTCAACCAGGGACTTGCGGTCACCGACAACTGCATGGCGAAGGGTATCCTGCATTCTTACGGATAATGGAGAGTTCAAGCTATTGACGGAGAATGACGCATCTGTTTTGTCGATCATCGAACTCTCCCAGCTTTCCAGATGCGCCATTCAGCAACTCGACAGGACGGTCCTGGACGAAGAATATTCCATTGCTATTTTCCCCATCTACTCGTCGTCTGCTACGCATCTCTCCGTATTCAGGCCGGTCTACCTGGCCCTCGATAGCCGAGTTCATTTTGAAGTTTGGCTTGTTTTGCTACGAGCCTTTGCTGTCCCTGACATGTACAAACTTGACGACCCTAACAACTCCGACATCTTAGAGATAGACGACCTCGAGAATGAATACGAAGGCGAAGTTTTTCGACTGGAGAAGAGCGTTAACATTCGCGTAACGGAAGCAAAGATCAAAGGAAAGCCTTCCGGCATTGACAGCGTCATATTAGAGAGGGGGTACAAACCTGAATCGGACCCCTTGGTTGGAAATTATATGGCAGAGGTCATTCTGGACGGCGAGGTGAGAGCAAGAACGACCACCAAAACAGGAACGAAGAACCCTTTCTGGAGGGAGGAGTGCGAATTCACCGATTTGCCCCCATCAACGCCACTCTTATCGGTTGTGTTGAAGAGGATGGAAGGCAACCTTGAGAGCTCAAGTAACTTGTTGCAGGCTTCTGTAGGCTTGCCCAAGACTCGGAACCTTCAGGAGTTTATTGTTGGAGCTGTGGATATTTCTCTCGAACACCAAGCACTCGAAAAGGACTCTGAGCAATGGTTCCCAGTCGTCGATGAGAAGCAACAGTCTCTGGGTTCAATGCTGATCAAGGTGACAAACGAGGAGCATGTTGTGCTTCTAGCAAGAGAGTATCAGCCACTTTCGGACCTGCTCCATCGCTTTCCGGCTGGTTTGACAAATCAAATCGCGGCAGTGCTTCCGGGGCAACTTCGTCGCCTTTCTGAGCTGCTCCTGAACATCTTTCAGGTATCAGGATCGGCCAGTGAATGGCTGATGGCTCTTGTTGAGGATGAAATTGATGGGATCGGAAGCCAAGCGTCGATGAAGAAGTACAGATTCAGCAGTCGGCTAAAGTCCAACGACTCAATTGACTCCGGGACCGACCGCGAACTGATTGTCCGAGACATGAGCAAGTCGCTTGCTGGGGAGGCCAACTTGCTTTTCCGTGGTAATTCACTGCTCACACAGGCCCTCGAATTTCACATGCGCCGCTTAGGCAAAGAGTATCTAGAGGAGACTTTACAGGAAAAGATTTTCGAGATCAACGAGATCAACCCAGATTGCGAAGTTGACCCTGTCAAGGTGCCTCATGGAGCTGATCTTGATAATCACTGGAGCACGTTGATCAATTTGACAACAGAGGTGTGGACATGTATCTGCAAATCAGCTGAACGAATACCACCTGAGCTACGGCATATCCTCAAGTATATTCGAGCAGTTGCTGAGGATCGTTATGGTGACTTCCTCCGTACGGTCACCTACACCTCCGTCTCTGGCTTCCTTTTCCTTCGCTTCATTTGCCCAGCTATACTCTCGCCCAAACTCTTCAACCTCTTGCGAGATCACCCACGACCCCGTGCCCAGCGTACGTTCACTCTCATTGCGAAAGCTCTACAAAAACTCGCCAACCTCTCTACTTTCGGAAAGCGCGAGGAGTGGATGGAACCCATGAACAGGTTCCTTAATGTACAGCGACAATCCATCCGGGATTATATCGATCAAGTGTGCAGCATCCCTGCAGACGGCAGCGGCAAACTCATTCCAGCCGCCTATAGTACTCCTGTCACCATCTTGGGACGTTTGAGCTCCAGCGCCAAGGAGGGTTTCCCGAGTCTTCCATATCTCATCGATGACACGAGAAACTATGCTGGTCTCGTGAAGTTGTGGGTTGATGCCAAACCAATCGACGACAAGAAGGGCGAAGTGGATGACGACCTCGTCCATTTCAACGATTTGTGTTTCGCCTTGCAATACCGTGCCGATGCTTGCCTCGCCAAAGTCGAATCATACCGTGTAAATGACGGCAACTTCACTCCTACAGAAGATATCAACGAGTCCCTCGAGCAGGCCTCTATGATAGATTCACTCTCACTATCCTATGCCAGCTCAGCCCAGGCTTGGCACGATGTTTCTTACGAGCCAACCCCTGGCAGTTCCGGCAGCGAGGTTGAAGTTCCGCGCCAGCCACGGCGCAGCAAGGAAATGCGTCACGGCAAGGAAAGGCACGTGGGTTTCCGCCATGCCAGCTCCAGTGCCGGCAATACCCTCAAGAACAAGAATGCTCGGGTGGGGAGAACAATACTAAGCGGCATCATGCGGATAGGCGGTCGTGGTGAAAGTCCTGACAAGAACCAGAAATGAGCGTTGCGACAGACGGCGGAACTTTTGACGAATGCATCGATACGGCCCTTTGACTCATGATTTGACGACGAACTGCTCTCTCTTCTCAACCCAATACAGTATTTCTACCCCACCTCGCAGCGTTATCTGAGACTCCCTATTTGACATTTTCTTTGCGTTTTTCTTTCATTTCTCGTCCTTCGTTTAAGTATCCTTCTTGGCCCTCTCTCTTTGGGATGACCTTCCTAGGTATTTTGCATCGCGCCTAAATGATGCCCTGGTACTGGTATATAGAGAGGCGTTTTCATGAATGACCAAGACTCGATTATCATGGCAAGGGGGATAAAATGGATTTTTTTGGGAGGGGTTGCTTGGGATATTTTCCTATTATGTTTGATCCAGGGGAAGAGTGGCCAGTGTTTTCTTTCTTGCATATTTACCTTTCCATGCTCGATTTTTCTTGTGTTTTATTTTACCGGGGAAAAAGGAAGTAAAGGGGGGTTCAGGCAAGAGAAGAAAAAGAGAAATACCCCCTTTTCTTTGTGATTTGTAGCGGGACGAATAGACAGTGTGCGTTTCTGGATGAGTTCAGCCCCCCCCCTTCATCTTTTCAAAGCATGTACGTCCGGGAGTGATGCCCGACCAGTTGTGTATATACATCAGCCCTCCAGTTACTTGAGTAGACAAAAAGAGGAATAAGACTTGAAGATGACTGTCTTCATGGAGGCATTGGACCTTTGCGTTTCATGAGTACTCCCATCATTGTGAGTTGCAGGTGAGCGGATCAGCGTCAGTGTATCCACACCCAAGTCAAATACACTTTGCATCCGAGGTAGTTGGCTTGGGTCACAAGTTCAGGTCGACCTTGGGGTTCTCTGGGATGGTTTACATTTGCAATGGTATCTGATCAGCGCCAACTCCTACATGCTCAATTCTAGCATGGAGATTGAAATTATATCCTCCCTGTAATCTGAAGCCGCGCCTGATTTTTAGGTCTCGCCTGGGCTTAAAGCCCTCTCACATCCTAGCCTCATCTCTTTCCTCATCAACATTCATCCTTCCCTTATGTACGCTGCGAAACCGTATAGATACTTTATTGTAGTATCCCTGATTTCGCGTACATCTATTGGAAGAACTTCTTGTAGGCAGCCTTTTCCTTGGCCGCTCGGTCGGCAGCCTTCTTCTTCAGGCTGAGGAGCTGGTTGCTAATGGTAGCATCGGATGCAGACAGTTTGTGGGCTGCTTCAAGGTCGTGGATGGCCTTTTCTTCATTTCTTTGGGCAATGTGTGCCATGGCGCGGCGATAGTAAGCCTTGGCCCGGTCGGAATCCTTAACACCTGACACTTCAATGGCCGACGTAGCGCTTCTGACAGCGTCGTCAAAGGATTCGAGCTTCAGATTCATGAGTGCGGCGTTGTTGTTCAGGGAGAAACGGATGGCCCGTAGCTGCTCCTTGAGCGTGTCGGGCTTGTCCTCAAGAGAAGGCTCTTCATTGAGGTAACGCAGACCCTTTTGGTACTTGTCAACTGCAAGCGCAAACTTGGACTCCTTGAAAGCCTTGTTGCCGTATTCCTTGCAATCAGTAGCAATCTTGAGTGTTGCTTCAGCATCAGGCTTCTCAGTGTTGTCCTCGGGGAAATCTTCGTAGTGGTCGCCAGTAGAATCGGGCTGCTTGAGATCGGCCGAGGAAGCTTCGTCGCCTGTGAGCACGCCGCAATTGGCGATGAGGGCCTCCTTGGCAGGGCGGTCGCCGCTCTGGGTAGTGAGGTTCTCAATTTGGCGTACAATTGATTTTCCGCTGAGGACCTCACCGAAGACAACGTGCTTGCCATCGAGGTGGGGAGTGGGAACCGTAGTAATGAAGAATTGAGAACCGTTCGTATCTTCAATGAGAGAGCGGGGTCAGCTTACTGCTTATAATGAGAGGATGTTTCATGTTGAAAAGTACTTACTGGGTCCAGCATTGGCCATGGATAGGAGGAAGGGCTTGTCGTGCTGCTTGGGGAACCCCTCATCCTCGAACTTCCTGCCGTAAATAGACTCTCCTCCAGTTCCGTCGCCAGCAGTGAAGTCACCACCTTGAATCATAAACTGCTTGATGACTCTGTGGAAGATGGAGCCCTTGTAGTGAAGGGGTTTGCCGGAGCTGCCTACGCCCTTCTCACCCGTGCAAAGGGCGCGGAAGTTCTCGGCTGTTTTGGGGACAAGGTCGTTGTAGAGCTCCATGGTGATTCGGCCGACGGGTCTGCCGCCGAGGCTGATGTCGAAGAAGACGCGGGTGCGCTCGGCGGGGTTCTCGCTCTCAGCAGCCATTTTGCCGGATACTTTGAGGTAGGAGGAGAGGGAGGATTGGGTGTTACTGGGGGGAAAAAAATAGTTGCGCAGTAGAAGTAGAGGGTGCGGTATTGGGAGGGTACCGGGGATATGTACCAACTCGAACGGTATGCAGCCAAGCAGTAAAGGTAAAGATTAAAGAAGAAGAGGGAGAGTTGATGTTGGCATTGGTGAGGGTGAAGATGAGGGTGGAGTTTGGTTGGCTGAGGTGGGTTGGTGGGGGGAGGGGGAAACGGAAGGAAGGTGCTAGTAAGATGGTTTGATGGATTTGGCAAGAAGCAATTGAGCTGGCGCTTTCCGACTTGGGGCAGAGAAGATGGGAGTGAGAAGCCAAGATAAGAAAGAGCCCATGAGGGAGGAAGAAGGCAAGGATAGGTAGGTACCTTGGGGTTATTTATATTTACCTGACCTAGGGCGATTGGAGGTGCTCTGCGCCTATGAACATGTACAGGTACTACCTGTTCCTTGGGTCTTGGGACAGATTATACCTCGCCTGATTTGAGCTATAACACCATGCAGAGCAGTGGGTGGCTGGATGTGACGAGATGGAGGGATGGAGGGATGGATGGGTTGTCACAGAAGCCCAAAGATTGTCATCGACGTTCGGCGCGAGTCCCAGCCAGCCGCAATCCGTCCAACCGTCCCGTCAGCTCTGGGTCTTGGGTCTGGCCAAGGCGAGAGAGAGCCAAAGCCCAGCCCGACCGGCACAATGCGGGGTATCTATCACAATTCAGTAATGCAATACGTCTATGCCGAGTCGTGGGAAGAGACAACAAAAGGGGAAAAAATGATCAGTCAATAATTGGCAAAGCCGTCGGACGAATCGGAAGCCGCACATGGCCAGTCAGACAATAGCACTGTGCGTTGCTGCGCTGTCTTCTGTTTTGTCAAGGTAGGGCCTCAAACTCTCAGACACGGCACGTTGAGACATCCAACCACCACACACGCGCTTGACAACCAACACTCCGAGACAAGAGACAAAAGGAAAAGCATGGATATCATCACATCGCGCACGTTGGGGGGTGAATCCAAGCCACCCGATGTTCGAGAAGAGGAAAGGCAACCGAATCGAACCACCGCTGACCCGTCTGTCGCCTGTGTCTCTGTGTTGTATCCCTGCCTAGGTACCTATCTCATCTGTATGTGGTGATGCGCTACAGCCCACCCACCATCGCTACCACCGACAGACTGACCAGGCATTAGAAATCCCTACGAAGGGCGAAAAACACAAACTGAGATGCTACAGTCGGATTTGACACCTTTCATTCACCAAGACTTATGACCAGCCTCTACAATGCAGAGGACTACTTGGCCAATAGACCATCGGACAATATCAATGTTTCCAAGGGTCACCATAAAACCCAATCAGCAAGATGGCACAGGGACCGACAACAATAAAGCCAACAGGATATTAATGTATGGGAAGACCTTCGAGAGAAGCTCCATCTGAAGCTTTTGTCTTCCATAAACCCCCACGACACCTTGTGTCTACAGTGTGTGGTCTTTGGGGGACGGCTGAAACTCCACTGTCGCACCCCTCGGTTACTTCACCTCTCCCCTAAACCAAGCATCAACATGGCAAAGCACGAGGGCAAGCCATCTCACGCCTGAACTCCTATGACATTGAATACCACGCCTTCTCGGATCCTTGCAACATCATCATACCCTATCCACATGGAGATTACAGAGTACAACAACCTATCTGCCTCCGTACCTGGCTTACTGACGTTTTTTGGCTGGTGCTCGCGGCGTGTGCTCTGTCGAAGCAGGAAAGCGAAGACAGCGAAGCTATCCAGTGCTCAATCTTCAGATTCGTACTCCGACCTTGCATACTCTTCATAAAGCATAACTTACGGAACGACTACCCAGTCTTGCCTTGTCAGCTCATTGGTTGTCCGCCCGTTTGCCTCGCACCCTCCAATGTCATCCCTGTCAGCACATCACAATCCACTACCCTCCCAATCACAGATGAACCACCAGGATTCTCTCAAGCCTCGCATTTAGCGCCTTCATCATGCACATCCCCAATGTTAACTTGATTCCTCCGCTTCGTTGCCTTGAAAGTGGATTTGAGCAGTTCGCTCTCGTGTCCTCCTTGCCTTCCCTCTTCTCCCTCTCTCTTCTCCCGCCCTACGCACGCCCCAATAGCATCTTCACTTCAAGCTGGACCGGCGATATTGCACGAGCCGCAAGATTTTCCGTGCCAGTGACTAAAGGGAGCGAGACGAGCAGCCAGAAAGAGCAGCGTCGCTTGGTCGGCAAGCAGGGTCTTTGTCGCCCATTTGCTACCAGTTTATCGCATCCCACACCATTCCCTGCAGTAAAGCGACTTATGGTGCCAATTTCAACAGGGGCCGAGGTTTTTGGCCATGTATGAAGTACTTTGTACTTCTCCTGAGCTTGGGTCCTGAGGTGCTGTTGGCTGCTGGCTGCTGGCTGCTGGCTGTTGGGTGCGCGCACCTTACGGAGTACGGAGTAGAGAAGCGAGCAAACTTCGTACCCCTTGAACTCTCGCTTCTTCTCTCGGTTGGGACGGACCGGTCCATGGCTAGAGATTTGGTCCAAAGGTACGTGATGTCCCATCATTTCCAGGGGTCCCGGCAAGGGGTATTTCTGTGTGCTTAGTATTCATACCTTCACACTACTATACCTAGGTACCAAGTACAGACCTTCACTCCTCCAGCTACACTTACGCCTGACGGTATACAGCGCTCTTCTTCCCAGTTTCCACAACATTCCACGACATGACCACGGGTTCCATCCCATAGCCTCTGCCTCTTCCAAACCTTCTTGTCAGCTGACCAGCCCTTGCTCAATGGTGGAGTCAGCAAACTTGAATCTCTCTCGCATCGCCCATGGATATCACGCCAAGCACCCCCAAGCGCCGCGGAGCCAAATTGAATCCCGCACTCGCTGCATGGGTCAGATGGCAGCCCGTGCTTCTACTGCAAGTAATACGTTCGGCACTCTCTCTCTCTACGTGCGAAGTACTCTGTACTATACTTTCAACTCCAGTTTTCCTTCTCAGTCACGGACCGGGGAGAGACACTGAAGACTCAAGATGTGGCAGCTGGATTTCATCCGTTAACCCCTCCTCCAAGAACCAGGATCATCTTAGGCCACGCGTTTTGGCTAATGCAAATGGGCTCTCAGCTGTGGATTACTGTGCCGTCCGTTCTCCATCCCGTTTGGCTCTCTATTGCTTTTTCCCACCCCGATCGAACTTGTATGCAAGGCTAGGGAGGCTTTTGTCTGGAAAACCAAAGAGACTTAATACTGCAGGGATAGAGGCGGGTGGAGCGCTGAGTCGCAACGGACCTGGAAGAGGTATCAAAGGAGGTGAGGGGGGGAGATCGACTGGATCTGCTTCCATTTTGTTCTAGCCGTTATCTTGTGGTCTTGGTTTACGAGGTTTTGACCATCTTGTTTGCCTCGTGAGCATTGGGAAACATCCAGCCACGGCGACGCCGAGTTGCTACGCATGCTGCAGGGAGGAGCAGGTGTGTTGGGATGGGGTCAAGCAAGGCGAACCAAGATTTTCTGCGGTGCTCACTTCTTCTATTTTACGATTTTGCAGTTTTACATATTCCTACTCCGTTTGAGGTCCATTCGAGGTTTGTTTGAGGTGGCATTCCCGACCATACTGCTTCCCTGAGATCCAGAGCCTCAGGGCGAAGGCTTACGAAGTCGTCCTCGATCGTTCCTATTTCCTAGTCAAGATTGCATGCGACGCTTCCAATCGGAGAGGGCGATTATTGTTTGTCGCAAGGCAACCGCCCTAAGGCTCATCTCGGTGTTACATCATATGCGAGGGGGTTCAGTGGCGTTCTTGGTCGCCGATGTCCTTTAGGGTAGTCCACGGGGCGTATGCATATTAGTCGGTGACGAGGCACATGAACGTCACCTTCGACCCCAACAATGTATCGAGCGAGATACGATGAGGGCCGACAAAGTGCAGATTCGATTCATGCATGCAGGGAACACTTTCCGTCCTCGTGGACGCTGGAAGGATGGCATCCCCCGCTGCTCTGCTCAAACAGGTAAAGGCATCTCGACGCAGGGTATCACTGGGATTGGAAATGAACGAGCAAACCGTGCAGTCGGCCGATGATTTTCGGAGGTGCGGGCCTCGAAACAGCCGGAGATGTCTCAATGTGTCTATTGAATCCTTGTTGTCTCCGAAGCCCTGCTTTATTGACAGTAATTGACCCATGTACGGATTCTCCAAGTTCTGACCAGCATGCAAGATGTCCTAGGCTAATGGTATTGGGAGGAGATTCTTCTTCCTCTATCATCTAGCTGCCTATGACCCCTGGTGCTCTGTATTTCACCAGGTAATGTATATTTCATGACTTGCTCATTTCCTCGTTGATATGACGCATCATTCCGCCTTAGTTGTCGGTGCTGCCGCTCCTCCAACTTGAACTTCAAGTGTTACCTG
Organism: Rugonectria rugulosa; assembly: GCA_023509875.1. Lineage (NCBI taxonomy): Eukaryota > Fungi > Ascomycota > Sordariomycetes > Hypocreales > Nectriaceae > Rugonectria > Rugonectria rugulosa. The sequence goes on along the minus strand of JALNIO010002190.1, from coordinate 13,244 downwards.
TCAAACAATTAGCAAACAAATCTCATGCTCGCGGCACCGGATAAGGGCTTCGTTCGTACCGGGCCGTCATTGATCAGGGCTACTTCCATCATGGCCTGAAACTTTCCATCCTTGACTCTCTCCTCCAGGTACTGGCTGCGGACCTTCTGAACAAAGTACTGATACAAGCGGCTCGCCTCTTCCGGATTCGCCGCACCGTGAAAATCAGGTTTGGTGCCCTTCTTGGTCTTGGCAAGGAGTGTGAATTGGGATACTGGGAGAGGCTGTGTCAACACACTGGCATACTTTGTACATGCATGTTTCGCCGACGTGGCTGCATAATGCCAGCTAGAGAGAAAGGATGAAGCGTACCGCAGAGAACTTCTCCCTCAATATCGGTGACACCCTTCTTCCACTACGTTCACGGTTCTTGTCAACTAGAGCTTTAGATATGCTGCCGCGAACCACAAGGAAGCCTTACCCGCGCACCGGACTCATCATCCCACATTTTCATTTTGAGGACTTTGTTTGCTAGAGAGTCGGCCTCCTTCTCCGTGTCCCCTGGGGCGACTGCAGCAAAGACGAGGACCCCTTTACCGATGGAAGAGACGAGCTCCTTGTCCACGGTAACCGAGGCGGACAACACACGCTGCAGGATGGCTGGGACATGATTGTATGAGCGATGCAAGCCACATTTCACATCATTGGGCCGATAGACGAATCGAAATGGCGCAGGGAGAGTGTTGAGGTGGTTGGTGACGGATTGTAATACATACCTTTCATTTTAGACGGTACGAAAGAAGCACGCTGTTTCCAAGGAGCACAAACACGGCAAGATTGGCTGAACTTGGCAATCAGGGAATAAACTTGCGACTCAACTTAGTGGAGATGGGAGAGGATTTAAGGAGTCTCTTGGTTTTCTGAGAGATGACAGAAAATATACATGTAAAGCTGGAAGAGAAAAGTAGAGGTACATATACTGATGAAGTACGTACACTTGTAACTGGCTTTTCAACCTCTTAAGCAACTGGCAACTTCTACCGCGCGACTCATACGCCGAGAGATGGAAGCCCTCTGAATCAATTGGAGCCCTTCTCCCTTTGGCCTCTGGCCCTGAGCCTTAGGCCAGGGCGGCCTTGACATCCCTGGTCATGTGTCATGTGATACTTGAGATCGAATGCCAAAGTGGTACGTCAGGTACCTGTGCGCTTAGCAGAACTCCACGGCCATCCATGTACTGCCAGATAGCGCCCACGAGAATGAAGCTGTCGCTATCCGTCAGAACTCGCTTAAATGGCCCGGGACTGGGTGATACTGCATTGCATGGCTTTACCAAAGTCAATTTATCTCTCTCGATGATAGTATAACCAATACACTCTGCGGTTTTCCAAGGAACTGGCCTCAGCCCCTAACCGAGCTCGGTCCCATGTGACTTGGTACCTGCTAGCCAATCACGCCCCGGTATCTGTGTTCCCCATAACGCTGGATTTCCCACCTTCATCATCACCTTCAGTTCAACAAGATCACCTCTGGCAACGTCTCAATCCCGCCACGCCGCCCGAATTGGTTTTACCCCGGCATACCCGCTCCCGCGTGCTGCGCATCTCGTTGCTCAGCAAGTTCGACACATCCCCGCCATCCACGAACCCCGCGATAGTCTCATCTCATTCGGCTTCCAGATCATTCTCTGGTTGGGTCATAGCTGAGGCGGCACAACGACGAACAAACCTCCTCCCTACGCGGTGAACACCACCCTGTTCAATCAATCCTCCTCCAGAAGCCGCGAGGCTCCATCACCGCATCACCATGGCGGCAAGGAAACTGCAACAAGAAGTCGACAAGTGCTTCAAGAAAGTCGGCGAAGGCGTCGCCGAATTCGAAGCAATCTACGAGAAGATCGAGCAATCGAATAATCCCGCCCAAAAAGAAAAACTTGAGGACAACTTGAAACGCGAAATCAAGAAGCTGCAGCGATTACGAGACCAAATCAAGACATGGGCCGCTAGCAACGACATCAAGGACAAGGCCCCGCTGCTGGACCATCGGAAACTGATTGAGACGGTCCGTCCCCTTCACGCCGGCTGACTCTGGTGAATTCTTGGGATGGCGACATGTTCAACTCGTGCTGACTCCTCCTCCTCCTCTAGCAAATGGAAAAGTTCAAGGCCGTGGAAAAGGCAATGAAGACGAAAGCGTACTCCAAAGAGGGTCTATCAGCGGCTGCCAAGCTGGATCCAAAAGAACAAGCCAAGGTTGAAGCCAGCGAATTCCTAAGTAGTATGGTCGACGACCTAGAACACCAAATCGAGACACTCGAAGCCGAAGGCGAGTCGATACAAGCTACCATGAAGAAGGGCAAGAACAACACCGCCAAGGCGGAACGAATTGCCGAAATCGAACGCATCATCGAGCGACACAAGTGGCACCAAGGGAAACTAGAACTGATTCGCCGATCTCTCGAGAACGGCGGCGTGGATACGGAACAAGTCAACGATCTAGAAGAGAGCATCCGATACTACGTCAGCGACGGCATGAACGAGGACTTCATGGAAGACGAAGAAATGTATGACGACCTGGAGCTGGAGGACGAAGAAGGCGTTTACGGCATGAACGTGGATACCGAGAAGAACTCCTCCTTGGACACCCAATCCATACAAGACGATCTGGTAGCTGAGCTCGAGCTGAGCAAACCCTCATCAAGAAAGTCAAAGAGCGAGACCAAAGGCACGACATCCTCGACGAAATCACCCCTACCTGCTCTGGCAACGCTACATACTCCGTTACCAACAATCAGTAATGGAAGTAGTAATGGTCCGACCATGAAACCGGCGGCGCTACCGACAAGGCCAGCTGGCGAAGGCCTCAAGTATGCATCTGCTGCCGCTGCCGCTGCCGCTAGCGATAAGAACAACGTTGGCATCTCCCCTCTACCGCCACCGCCAGGATTTGCTGGTCCAACAGGCATCTCCCCTCTTCCCCAATCGCGAACAAGCGCGACGAGCTCTCCAGCAACGTCGTCGATCCAACCTGCATCCCAGCAAACCGATTTCAAGTCTGTCGCTGGTACATCTGCAACATCAGCAGCCAACTCCCCTGAGCCCTCCATTGTCAAGCCCACCAAGCGATCGAAAGCCGCCGGCAAGCAACCTGCAATTCCTGTTCCTGACACTCCAGAGCCAGCAAAAGGTAGGTTGTTTTCCCATTTCAGGGATATCTTCGGAACTAACATGTGTGAAGCAGCCCCGCAAACCAACGGCAACACCAACGGTATCAAGCGCATCAAAGAGGAGCCCGAGGAGGAGTCTATTTACCACTTGCCCTTGTCGTTGCAGGATTTGGTTGAGACGTATGAGGCTTCAAGAAAACGACCTCCACCACCGTCGGCCCCCTCAACGCTGCGTATGATGGGTGTGAGCCAGGCCAACTGCCCAGAGCTCCTGGATGCAGAGACTCCCAGGACGTACCGTCCCGATATACCCGTACCCCCGACTGGCTCAGGTTTCCCTCGAGATCCTCTGCCAATCTTTGATGACCCGCGATTATACTCAAAGATAGACCCCGATACACTCTTCTACGTCTTCTACTACAAGCAAGGTACGGCCCAGCAGTACCTGGCTGCCAAGGCACTGAAAGACCAGAGCTGGCGATTCCACAAGCAGTATCAGACTTGGTTCCAGCGACATGAAGAACCCAAGAACATCACCGAGGACTTTGAACAGGGCACGTACCGCTTCTTTGACTACGAGAGTACTTGGTAAGTGACATGAAGTGACATCTACAACAAGGATAACAAGCTGACACTCGCCTCAAGGATGAACCGACGAAAAGCCGACTTCAAGTTTGCATACAAGTTTCTTGAAGACGATGTCTAGGTTATTCCAAGGCGCTCGAAACGGGCCAAGTGAAGCGGTTCAAGATGCCTTGCCCTTTACCCCAATCCATCTTGGGCAGCGGGGGTTTCTGGTTGGCTGGTTCGGCTCTAGTCAGTGCATGTCCTGTCTTGTGTGTATCTAGGTGCTTTGCGGTTCTTTTGCTATTTGTGCTATGGAAGGGACGCTTCCTGGGGTATATCAAATCAACTTTGGGAGCCAAAGGAAAGGGAATGGTAGCCCTCATCTTGATTTTTCTCTGTTTTCTTCTAATTTTTCTTTTGTCTCGAACTCGGCACTCTATTCGCCAGGGAACACAGGTGATGTGCGACGGCGACGGCGATGGCTTACGGCTATGGGCTAACGTTGGGGAGTTTTATTACAAACCTCATCTAGTGTTGAGAG
>JALNIO010000222.1:0-26898 GCA_023509875.1 Rugonectria rugulosa | reverse complement strand
ATGACATAGATCCTTACTCCTTTTGAGCAGTTGACCTTGCTCCTCTCCCTTTCAACGGCTGCGCTGCTCAATTGTGAAAAACTTCCCGTCGGCAACCTCCACGCCCTCGGCACATTCGTCCGTCCCAGCCGCGCGGTCCGCCTGCAGCATGTGCCCTATCAAAAGGTGCATGCATGTGCTTCTTCTTCCCTCCCTCACCCCTTTGAGTTTATCCGTTCTGCTGGGGGCTGCATATACGAAATAAAATAAAAACTGAGACCAAGATTCCTTGATCGTTCGCTCGTTGCTAATTCCAGCATGGCTCTGCGGCACCGTTTGATCATCTGCGCTTGAAACTGGTAGTATCCCGCCTCCCTCTTTTCTTTGCTCGCCACCATTCCAAATCCAATCACACAACACGTAAAAGTGATCACCTAAGGTATGGGGGGAGCTTGTTAAATGGGCTAGACAGTTGGATTAAACAACGGGCGAGGCTCCTTCAGCCTTGCCAGTGCCGACCGGCTTTGCGCTTGGTGTGCCCGCCGACTCTCTACCCGCCATACACAGCCTCAAGCTTGACGTCTTTCAGTTTACTGTCCACGATCTACCCGTCATCAGAGTAGATCAACACGGCTACGTGGTAGTCAAGTCGTACACAAGCTGCATCTGGTTCTCAGCCCCATGTGGAATCCATGTTGCTTCGCCCCCCCTACCAACACAGGCAGTCATACAGCCTTTTATTCACTTCCTTCGGTATCCGATCCTGTCTTGATATGCTCAACCTGCACAATCCGATGTACGATGCCTCCGTCCTCAGGCCTGGCCTCAATGACCAGTGCCGTCAGGTGTTTCCCGTAGACGCAGCCCGAGTCAAGCCCAAACGCGTACCGTACTCCTCGGACGCCCTTGTCGTCCTCGCCATGTCCCCTTTCGTGAATGTCGACGAGCGGTTCGACTTGTAGCCCGGCTTTTGCATCGTGACCATATACCACAGCCGTACGTTCGGAAGGGTCCTGGAGCTGGTTCTGCCTGCGGTTCCATGCCTCGCGCCACAAATCGCCGTCGCTAACTTCGATCGGGATGATCTTGGATGAGAGACTCAACGATGCAATGTCCTTTTCCAAGTTGTCTGCTCCCGCAATCCGTTTCAATTCCTCGTCCATCTCCTCATCAGTGATTGGCCAATTGGGCGGTTGTCCCTTAACTCGCTTCCGTGCTGCCTTGACCACCGCCTCCCGCAACACCTCGCTCTCAAAATCGTCAGGAGAGTGCACAAGACTGCGCAGGTTCATGACAGCCCACGGATCCTGCTTCTCCAAAGACACATCCGGGACCAAGCCAGCGTGCGCGACCACGACGGATCCCGAGTTCCAAGGCGCCTCGGCGGCATTCGTGAAGCGTCCCACGTCGAGAATCACCGGCAGACCCGACAGCCAAGCAACCTGCGCCTCGGACAGGGAAACTGCCGTCTCAAAGTCGGTTTGCAGCAGGTTCGGGAGCACTTCGTTGCGCTCCTTGGGCCCAAACTGTTTCGGCTCGACGGCGCTGGTGTCGATGTCACCTGCGGCGGTTTCATCGGCTTTAGGTGAAACCTGAGGCTCCTTGGGGAGAAAATCGCGTCGCTCGACTTTGCCGCTCCTCAACGCCTCGAATGCCGTGAGCACGCGATCCTCGTTGTTGCCCTTTACCGCGTGCGCGCCAATGTCCATGGCGAACTGGACGACTCCCGGGCTGTCGGGCCCCTTGTTGACCAGGTCGCCCACGAGGATGACGTGGTCGCCGGCGTTCCTGTCGAATCCGATTTTGCCCAGCAGCTGCTTGAGCTCAGGCAAGTGGCCGTGAACATCGCCAACGATGATGAACCTCCTCGTCCTCTCGTCGCCTATCCGCCACTGTCCCGATGAGTCAGTCCCCAGGCTGAACTTCCGAACCGCCTTCCAAGCGGCATTCTCAGGAGTGCGTGCGTTCGCCCAGAGCTGCATCTGCTTCGGGCTGACTCGTTCCGGCGGCTTCTCAGGGCCTTGCTGCGTGGCTTCGGACGTTGCCATGCTTGACGGGGTTGACGTCTTGAAATTGGTGCAATGAAGCGCTGGACTTCTGAGATACGTAGTATACGCAGGTAGGCAGCAGTTTGCCCACTTCTGCAGTGGAGAGTTTTGTCTAACCGGAACTGGGAAAGTGATTGGTGTCATTGGAAAACAGGACAATGTAGACATTACGTACAAATACAAGTCTGGTTTCTAAGTCGTGGATAGCCGTCTTGGTAAGTAAGAAGACAGCGTAAGCTCAGCTTACATATACGAGAAGATGGACTGTGTTGTATTGTGTGATGTTCTCATTCATCCTTTAAAGTAAACTATGCCCTGAGAGTAATCAAGTAAAGTAGTAAATACATGTCAAGTTGTCGTCGTCCAACGTAATAGCAATAAGCGCTTGTTGTATAAATTTGTTGTTCAGTGCCGTGTCGTATGCTCATTAATCTGCGAACCGAGACCTATTGCCATCAAAACACCCTCTTAAGGTCCATAGCGGCCAGTTCCTTCACAAGTACTTGCAGGATTCGAGAAATAAGCAGAAAACATGCTCTCGATATGAATTACAAAAAGTCCAGGTCCCATGAACCCCAGCCATACTCCAAGACTGGCTCCTCGCTAACGCCTTCTACGCCCGCCACGCCATTCAGGTCTGTCCCATTGAAGAAGAGCGGGTTGGTTGTGACTTGTTGCGTCGTCACTGTGGGCTGGGCGTTTCCTCCCTCTACCTTCCTAGACTCCAGAGGATATAGGATAAATTGAAAGCAAGTCGCCTTTCCGAGGACCTGCTGAACGAGAGTACTGAACCGGTTAATACAAGGCCTTATCAAGGCCTCGACGCTCTCCTTTTTGGACGAAGAGACTCTTGTCGCCGTCCCGTTTGCAAGAGGGAAAACCGACTGGTTGCTGTAATACGCCGTCAGCCCGCCCTCTGCGAGACTCATAAATTGTTGCAGCATCTGCGCAGCTTCGTGCGCTGTCGTCCAGCCCTTAGGAAACGCTTCAAACACGGAGATGAGAATGGCAACTTCATCCCTGGCTGTAAACGGCAACGCTGCCTGTCCATCCCACTCTGCCGAATTGCTCGCCGCCACGAAGTCATGCATCAGGACCAAGCACACGGGCAGCAACCTGCACAGCGTGACGCGGTTCAGGGGCAGCTGTCTTTGCTGAAGAAGAACCGAGTTGGCTTGGAGCTGTTTCCTGGCGAATTCCAGCAGCTCTTGGTTTGTAACGGCGGCTGCCGTGCTATTGAAATGATTCGGGTAGTAGGTAATAACCAGCAGGTGGTAGTATTGTGCGCTGAGCCACGTAATGCTGCTGTGAATGGGCACATTGTCGGCCTCCATGGGCGACATTAGACACCCGTTGCTGTACCAGTCCTCGATTTCTGCCCGCAGATTACTGAGCACCGCGCGCCGATCGGATGCTGGCAACGCAACCGCGTCGATTTGCTTCCGGAGGTGGACACTCTCCATGATGCGGTGCTCGAGTTGACGAAGCTGGATGACATGGCGACTCGTCTGCAGGTTACGGGCATATACCGCCCGCTCCGAGCTGGCGAATTCCTCGACTGTGAGGCCAGGGAGCGGAACAACGGCGTGCTCGTCTATGAGTGCCACAGGAAGGCCCTGACAGCCTGCCATCATGCGGTCGAGCACAAAGATGCTCCAGTAGAGGCGGTGGCGCAGCTCCTTCTCTACCGGAGAGACGTGTTCCTCTGAACAGGGACGTGTCAAGCCAACAACCATGGCTTGCCTAGCTGCGAGACCGACAATGGAGTAAGCTGATATCGCGTTTGGGTCGAAAAGGGAGTATAGTCCCAGCAGCACGAGTATCTGAACCGACTCGATACTCTCGAGACATAGACATTCCTGAATAATCTCAGGATACGCCACGTCAAACCGCTCTCCAGTACCCCTGGGCACCTGACCAGCACGCTCCAGCGTGGTACACCCAATGGCCATGACGAGATACAGCAGAGTCGCAGAAGGGTCTCTATTCACCTGCGAGATATCCCCCAGAGACTCCAGATCTCGCCGTATCTTGGCCTGGTCCACAAAGGGATACGCTCGATTGACGTGGCGGAAGTAGGCGTCCACGAAGCGATTGGCAGGAATATCGGGAGGTAGACCCGGATGCGAGACCAAGACTCGTTTATTCGACCCGTCTGTAGAGCCCTGGTAAGACAAGTGACTGCTCGTTGCTCCGACACTTCCTGGATCCTTGTCCTCTACTCGCCCATCGATTCCGTCAGCCATGACCTGATCCCGGCCCCTCGCGAATCCAACGGCTGAGGCATCTCGCGTAGAGTTCAACTCCAAGGGAGGCGTAGCTGGGCCGGGAGCCTTTGATGTTGGTGACGAGCCTGTCACTGAAGAGGCAGCAACTGGCCCGCGTAGACCAAGTCCGATAACCGATGCTAGATCGGTGCCGGTTTCCACGGCGTCGATGCCCCCCAGGCGCCGGGTAGACGGCAGGCTGTCATCAATGTACCGACTTAGCCATTGCACACGCGCCCTCAACTGGTGTGCCTGAGCCTCAGCGCTGGCGACAGGGTTTGAATAGGAGCACCTTTGGCCGGCATTGGCACACAGGGAACAGACGGGATAGGTCCGACTGCACTTCTTCTTGAAGCTGCGGCAGCGGTCACAGGCCGGGGGCATGGGTCTGCCGCCGGTGGACGTGGAGGGTCCACGAGAGGAGGAGGAGGAAGATGCCTGCTGCTGCTGCGTCTGCTGCTGCTGCTTCTGCGACTTCTGCTGCGTCTGCTGCGGTGACCTCTGCCTGTGATCAGGAGACCGGCCGGCGCTGGGAGGCGAGGCGGAGCGGGCCCGACCGGATTCCCGTGGAGACGGAGACACCCTCCGCAGACGGAAGCGGTGGATCGAGGCTTTCATGTCAGATGCCATGATGGCCCACTGCGGCTCTGAAGAGGTGTTATCATACGGATACGGAGACCCTTTGGAGACTCTTTTGGAGCAGGAGAGGGGCGGCCTTGGGAGGATCCAGACCGGAAGCAAATCAATGGCTCATGGGAGGCATGTCATGGGGGGATTGGATAGATAGGAGGCCGATGTGACTCAATTCAAGTTGTCGACTGATACCAGGCAAGACGACAAGATAGGCGAAGAGAGGGGGGAGAAAAAGAAAAGAAACAAAAAGACAAAAGCACATCAATCCTATCAAGCAAAGCAGCAAATCGTCAGAAACTGTTACGAAGTAGTTTGGCTTCAGAGAGGGCAAAGGCTGAGGCGGCTCCGCGATGTCTATCAGAGTGGATCGGATTGCGTGCTTTGCGCCCGTTGCACTGAGAAAAGGGATGAATTTGATTTGACAGAGGCTGGGTTTTATTTTTTTATATTGGGTCATTTAGAGTTTGATGAGATTTCTAGCGAAGTGAAGCGAGAAGAAAGAAGAAGAAAAACGAGATGCATGTTGATGAGGGATCTCACAGCGAGATGCATCGTAGTTGCAGAGTAGACACCTAGAATATCTCATGTATGCACACAAACATTAACTCCGAATAGAGTCAGAATCCAATACCAAGCCGTTGACCAAGGTTAAACCACATACAGTAAACCAGTCGCACAAACGCCGACTCTTTCAAACCACAATTGCCAGGCTCAGGGCCACTGCACAAATCGGCTCCCGAGCGACCCAAAATTGCCTCAATGGGACACTACAGCTCCCCCGTCCAACCGTCCAATCAGGCCATGATTTGTTAATGGAGTCGGTCCTTGTGAGACCATGGGACTATTTGCGGAATCCATCGGAGAGAAAGAGAGAGAGGCTTGCCTTGAGAGAATAGACAAAAGGGTGTGTCTAGACGTTTCTATTCTATATAGGGATTCCATCACATCTTCACATATTGTACATTACTTATCCAATGCACGCATAATCTTATAATCTCGGCTCGACATCCATCCCTGCCCAGCAACCTTTCCCAAATGGCCCCTGTAGATAGCCTCAAGGTCGCCCGCATCGCCATCATCGGCGCCGGCCCAAGTGGTTTAGCTGCAGCCAAGTAAGCCAACCACTCACTCACTCTCTCACTCACTCATACACACACAATCATTTTCATCAACTCTTTCTAATACCACTTTCAACTTTTAAAAAGATACCTGCTGGCCGAAAAGTCCTTTTCCAAAATCCAGCTCTTCGAGCAGAGAGCCACACCCGGAGGCGTATGGAACTACACGCCGCTCGCCCGCGAGGAGGGCTTCACCGTCCCCCGCACCACGCCCAGCCATGTCCCTGACCAGGCCATCTGGCCCAAGGGCGCCCAGCAGGTAGAGTTCATGTCGCCCATCTACGACCTGCTGGAGACCAACATCCCTCACTCCCTCATGTGCTACTCCGACACCCTATTTCCCAAGGGCTCTGCGCTGTTCCCCCGCCACAGCGCCGTCCTACAGTACTTGAAGGACTACGCCGAGGATCTGGGTCAGTACATCTCGTACCAGACGCAGGTGCTCAACGTCGAGAAGCCTGCTTCCAAACCTGATGGGCCGTGGCAGGTCGAGGTTCGCGATCTGGAGAAGAATGAAACTACCACGGCTGAGTTTGACGCTGTGGTGGTGGCGAGTGGTCACTACAATGATCCCTTCATCCCCGACATTGCTGGCCTGGTCGAGTTCGACAAGGCGTATCCCGGAGCCGTGTCCCATTCGAAATTCTACCGCCGCCCGGACGACTACAAGGGCAAGGTATGCACACGACCTCAACATTTCGGACCAGATACATGACTAACAAGCGCCTTAGAAAGTCATCGTCGTCGGCAACTCAGCGTCCGGCGTCGACATAAGCGCCCAGCTCTCCCAGATCGCCCAGCTCCCCGTCCTCGTCTCGGAAAAGGAGAAGCCCCCCGCCGCGCAACCCCCCGAGGAGACCCCCTGGGCCGCCCTCGTCCCCGAGATCGCCGAGTTCCTCCCCGGGGAGCGAGGCGTCCGCTTCGCAGACGGCAGGGTCGAGACGGCCATTGATGCGGTCGTCTTCTGCACCGGCTTCCACTACTCGTACCCGTTTCTCAAGAACCTTGACCCGGCCGTCGTCGTCCCCGGCGGCAGCCACGCGGCTCACCTGTGGGAGCACCTCCTCTACGCGGCCGACCCCACGCTCGCCTTCCTCAGCGTGCCGCAGCGCATCGTCCCCTTCCCCGTCTCCGAGTCCCAGAGCGCCCTCCTCGGCCGCATCTGGTCCGGCCGCCTGCCCACTCCCTCGCGGGGGGACATGGACGCTTGGGTTGAGGAGCGCCACAGGGCCAAGGGCTCCGGCAAGGCTGTACACGTCATGTCCACGCTCGAGGACGCCGACTACATCAACCGGCTGCACCACCTCGTCGGGACCGCCGCCAAGGCCGCGCCCGAGCTGGGCGTGGAGAATGACGGCGCTGGCAAGGCGCCTCCGTACTGGGACGACGAGAAGAGGTGGGTGCGGGAGAGGGTGCCCAAGATCAAGCTCGCCAGCCGCGCGGTCGGGGACCGGAGGCATGAGCTGCGTAAGCTGGAGGATCTGGGCTTCGACTACGAGGAATGGAAGAAGTCTGCCGAGAATGGCGGACAGTGAAGAAGAATGCAACGATGACGATGTTATAAGAGATACCTGGATAGAACGAATAGATTTAACGTCTTACCTAATAACTTACCTCATGTACGGTGCGCTAATAGACGAAGCTTTCCGTACTTCTTCGAAAGTAAGCAAGGCATCTGATGCTTACTATAGATAGATCTGCAAACATAATGTGGCTTACGACATGTATGGACGAATAGAAACTTAATGATATATATATAGAGAGTTATTACAACTTGATATTGATACAGTATTTAACAAGTTGAAACCAAATAGTCAACTCAACATAACTTTTGTTCTTGGGTATCCTCTAGTTGGGAGCCGTCTCCTTTCCTTCCGCAATCTTCTCCTCCTTGTTCGCCCTGAGCGACTTCAACCCAGTCTGATGCTCCTTGTGGTCTTTGCTCAGGTCCACCTGTCTAATGAACAAGCTGATCACAAGACCCAGGGCCGCAAAGCACGTGTACACAATGTACATGGTCTGCAGGCTCTTCCAGTATGCCGCCTTGGCAATCTGGCCGTCGTGGCCCGTCAGCGCACCCACAATCTGCGTGCTGCTGGCGGCGTTGGAGCCGGACAGCAGCTTGGCCAGCTTGTGGCCCAGCTCCCGCTCCAGCTTGGGGTACTGCTTGTTCATCTCGTTGTTGAAGATGACGCCGCCAATGACGACGGAGATGGACGTGCCCAGCTGTCGGGTAAAGGAGAAGCTCGATGTGGCCGAGCCGATGTCGCGAGGCTCGACGTTGGTCTGGAGTGCAATCAGAGGCGCCTGGAAGTTGGGGCCGACACCGATGCCCGCGATGATTTGGAAGATGATGATCTTGGTCCAGTTCGCCCGAGGTTCGAGGTCGATAAAGAGTCCAAAGCCCAGGACGAGGATGAAGAATCCGCTCACAATCGCAATCTTATACCTGCCCGTTTTCCTGATGAAGATTCCCGTCGCTGCCGATGTAAATGACAGGGCCAGCACATACGGCAAGAGGTAGACGCCAGACAGAAGAGAGGAAGCACCCAAAACACCCTGGTAGTAAAGGGGTAGCCAGTAGCTCCCGGACATGAAGGTGAAGGCGTGAGTGAAAGCAAGGCCGTACGAAACACCGCTGTTTCTGCTGTAGAACAAACGAGTAGGTATAATGGGGTACTTGGCAACCTTCCACTCATAGAGAAAGAATATGCCGACAACCAGGATACCAAAGACGATGAGGCAGATGGTGGTCGCAGACTTCCACGGGAACGTCACTCCGCCAAACTCGAGTCCCAGTAGCCACATGAGGGTGCCGCCGATGATGAGGACGCTTCCAGCCCAGTCAATGGCAAGGAGACCCTGCTTCATGGGTGTCTTGGGGTTGTGCAGCTTCAGGACAAAGACGAGGATGAAAAAGGCCACGCCCGAGATGGGCAGGTTGATGTAGAAGCACCACCGCCACGTCACCTTGCTCGTGAAGACGCCGCCGAGGATAGGTCCAACGGCCGAAGCCAACGCCCACACCATGCCCAGGATGCCAAAGTACATGCCACGGTTCCGCATGGAGAAGAGGTCGCTCACGGCAATGTTGGGCAGCACAATCAGACCTCCACCCCCGATGCCCTGGATGGCTCGGGCGGCGATGAGCATGGACATGTTCTTGCTCACAGCACACAACAGAGAGCCAACCCAGAAGATGACAGCGGCCGCGAGGATCACGGGCTTACGACCAAAGATGTCGGAAATCTTGCCCCATGTCGGCACAAAGGCAGCGTTTCCGAGAAGGTAGGCACTGCCAATCCAGACGTAACCAGAACTCGAGTGAAACTCATTGGAAATGGTGGGAATGGCCGTCGTGATGATGGTCATATCCAGGGCAGCTAGAAACAACGCCGTGCATAGAGCACCCATGACAAGGATCGTCTCGACCTTTGTGCGGCCTGCCTCAGGATCACCGGCCTTGGGACCCGGAGCTGGAGGCGCACCGGCCGGTGAGGACTCGGCATTGTCGGGTGCGGCAGTGGGGGTTTCCGCATCCCGCTCAACGTCCAGGGTGCTGTCGGTGCTCGGTCTCCTCTCTATTGAAGCTGTCATTGTGGCTGAGTTTCAGAGCAGGAGGAGTGATGGATAGGCAGTTGTGAGCAACTCAACTCCTAGTTGGAGCCTGTGTTAATGTACTTGTAGTTGCGTCAACGGACGGCGGCGCTGGCCGGTTAATTCGATTTATCAGCAAGTAGTTAGTAGTTGCAGACAGACACTCGTTTTGGTTAGAGACTCGAGGAATAGGTAGAAAGAGGAAATCAACACTCTTCTTATTAAGGCAGCATTATGTCAACAATAGTCATGTCACTGTCTTCCATCGTCTAGCAGAAATTTCACCTCCCTTTATTACTCGTCTCTCTCGCTAAAAGTGCTCGGAGTTTACAAGAGGCGAAGCGAAAGCGAGAGCTAACCCAAGCTCGAGGGGACAGAGTCCTCCGAGCCTGGCGAGTCATCGGCTACCCGGCACCACGGGGCTGGACCCAAGGGCCATCTGTAATGTTGTTTTCTCATGAACCTAACGCCGATTCGGACGAGCTTTAGGTAAAGGGAATGGCAATGGCTTCGGATTGTGGGGGATGTGTGTGGAGCCGGACGAGGCATCAGTTGTCAGTTGGCCAAAGGGGCAGACGAATGACTGGCTCATGCTATTACCGGCTCGTAATTCCGAGCCTGAAGCAGCCTCGAGTCGTCATTCGGTGTCGTCCGGACGTCCGCTTATGGCTCCTGGCTCGTGGTTCATGCATCGTAGCGTCCTTGTTGCCAATAAGCTTCTGACATTGGCTTGCATTACACCATGATTCGCTGCCAGGGGATATCTGATGGCACTGTAGTTGTCATGCATCGTGGTTCGTAGTTACAAGAGGTCGCTTCTGCCAACTCGGCCGTTTCGGCGTAGACATTGTCACATAACAGCGTGATAGTCCTCATGTCGGATGACGCGTTGAAATCCCCGACTGGCATCCACTGGCGTTGCATACATATGCAACGTCTGCCGCTTCGACGAAATCATCTCCGAGGAGACGACTCTGGCCTGCTCGGCTCTCAATCGGTGGTAAGCACTAGGAGGGTTTCGACCGGTTTGAGAATAGACACAGTTTCACCTGCTAAATAATTGAGTTGTCGTGGAGGGAGAAGACTTAGCTTGAAGAATTGCTATCACTTACACAACTCACAACTCACAAACTAGAGGGAAATGCGATTATTGACAAGCCGCTAGGCTTGAACCAGAGAGACAAGAGACAGATCCTTGCTATACCTAATTTTCCAGCCAAACGCCTTTACCACGACCCAAACGCCTGTTCAAACTCCCATCGTGGACACAAAAGATTGCCCAACACGTTGACACTCTGTCAATATACCATATAATCCTGGCCCCAACTAGAAGATCTTTGTAATACTCTCCCTTGAGATAACACTGTTCTGCCGCTCATCGCGCTTGACGCGGAAGAAGCTATCACAGAAATCGCTGCACCGCATGTGTCGCAAAAACTCCTCGTCATGGGTGATGACAATGAGCTGAAAGTTGCTCTGGGCTTGACGTGCCTTGATGATCATGTGCAGACTTTCCGCCAGGCTCTTGATATTGTCGCGATCCAAGTTGGTCGTGGGTTCATCGAGAGCAATGAGACCGCAGTTTACACCAAACGACTCAGCCAAGGCCAAGCGAATAATGATTGACGCCAGCACCTTCTGACCGGCAGAGCAACGGCCACGCATGTCCATCTCCGTATCCTGCTTCACCATGCATAGTCGATAGTTGTAGTTTCGCTTCCCCGTGTTCGACTCGTTGTCAGACCGGATGAGAATGGTATCAATATCTGTACCCTGGTATGTGCTCTGCCAGAGTTCTCCTGCTATGCGGTTGATCTCAGCCATCTTCAAAGAGTGAAACTGCATGACAGCTTTGTCGACGGCGGAGCCGCACTGGGCCAAATCCTCAATGGCAGCCTTGGTCGTCTCAACACGAATATGTGACTCGCGGTACTTTCGCTTGGCGTCCTTGTAATCCATTTCCCACTCTTGGAGTAGTCGTCCCAGCTCTTCGTCCTTGCTCTTCATTGCACCCATCACAGAACCGCGTTCGGCAAGGAGACGGTTGTAATGGTTCTCTTGCGATCGGGCTTCAGATTGGAGACGTTCGTAATCCTCATCGGCGTTGCGGCCCTCCAGATCGGATATTTCTTGCCGAATGACCTCCAGCATACGGACATGTTTGCGGTAATTCAGATTATCGTTGATATTCTTTTTCTTGCGATCTCCATTGTCAATGTCTTGCTTGAGCTTGTTGGTGCGAACCGTAAGATCTGTGATTTCTTTTTCTGTGCCCGCAATGGCCTTCTCAAGGCTTGCAATGGCACGCTGGTTGGAGGCCAGGTTGGATGGGCCACCGCGATCAATGTAGTCTTGGATGTCGCTGTCCATCATCTTCATTTCGTTGACTGATGTTGCAACAGCGTCGCGAGCTTCCATAATGACCTGCTCCTTGGATCGACCGTGTCGTAGGACTTCATCTCGGGCTGACCTTGCTTCAGCCATGTTGGGCTCGATGTTCTCCAGATCCTCATCGGCGCGCTGGATGATCTCACGTTGATGAGCTTGTTCATCTTTCAGGGCTAAAATCTGGTTTTGGATATCCAGCTTCTTGTCAAGCTGACCGCTGGCCCGGCTGATCTTGTTTCTGAGCTCACTTTTCTCCAGTTCTAGGGAGTTGAGCTGATCCTTCATGCGTTGTCGATCGTTGGTTAGTTTCGAGATGCGTGTCTTGAGGCTTCGCATCTGCTCAGATAGACTCGCTTGAAGCTCGTGGATCTCATCAGGACTTCGCGTAGAACCACCTGACATTTGTTGTGACATGATGCGATCAATCTGACTCTCCGAGTCATTGATATCCTTCACAGTCTGGCTAATGCCCATGACTGTCTTGGACATGCCCTCCAAATCCTTCTGCTTCTCCTCTTCTGTTGAGACCAGTAAATTTTGCTCCTCCATCTCCCTGTCCATGACTTCATACTCGTTCTCAATGGTCTTGAATTCATATTGAAGGTCGGGGAGTTTGGCCGACAGTCGTTCGTAAGTATCAAAAGCAGACCTCACAGAACGAAGCTTCTCTAAGCTCGCCACAGCCTCTTTCAAGTCTTTTTCTGTTTCGACCTTTCCTCTCGGGTCAAGACTCTTGTCAATCTTCTTGCTCAGTCGTTCTAGACTCGCGGCTTGATTGTCATCAAAATGTCGATCGCAAAGTAGACATCTCTTCTTCGTTTCAAGTAGACGCTTACACTTGGTGTAGTAGTCCACCAGAGCGTCGAAAAGACTGAGTTCATTTCTGAGGTCCTCGACCTGTTGCTCCACCGCAGAAACCTCATCAGTATAGTCTTCAACAATGGCATTGTCCCTGACCGTCTGCAGTGCGTCAACGACCTGTTGTTGACTCCTTTTGGACTCTTTAGTGTTCCTGTCTAGTGTCTCCTTGGCGTTTCTCAGTCTGAACTCAATCTTCTGTTGCTTTTGCCTGGTTTGATCTCGTCGTTTCTGGGCCTCCGCAACGACCTTGTTCTGATCCCTCAAGATTGACTGAAACTTAGCCTCCAGTGTCTCTGCTTGCCAGTCGGGACCAATGACTTTGTCTAGCTTCTGTTTCCAGGTGCTTGTGAGAGTGTCGAGCTTGCGCTTACGATCTGCCAGCTCTTTCTTTCTCAAATCGAGTTGAGCGCGATCCGATGCTAAGCGTGTGCACTCGACAAGTTCCTGGCTGAGTTTGTCATTCTCAGTTTCGTGCTGGTGAAGCTTATCGTTTTCTTCCGTTATCTGGCGATCCCACTCCGCCGCCTCGAAACTCTTTTGAGCTGCTTGGAACCTAGTCTCGAGGTCTTCCAGCTGGCCATCCAGGATAGCTTTTGCACCTTCATCGACATCGATCCTGCTTGACTCGTTTTGAAGAACACTGGTACGCTTCTCTATAGCATTCAAGCGTTGCTTCGCTGAGACTCGATCTTGTGTCCGACCAGCCTTGCGACCTTCCAGCTGTGTGATGACACTGGTGGCTTTGTCTAGTTCAGCCGAATTTTCCTTTTGCAATCGCTCCAAATCTCGTTTCTTCTCGTTGAGGAGTTTTTGAAGTTTGTCGTTGAAAGACTTAACTTGTTGATCATTGAGGTCGCCT
The DNA here is from genome assembly GCA_023509875.1 of Rugonectria rugulosa. Classification (NCBI taxonomy): domain Eukaryota; kingdom Fungi; phylum Ascomycota; class Sordariomycetes; order Hypocreales; family Nectriaceae; genus Rugonectria; species Rugonectria rugulosa. The sequence continues at coordinate 13,148 of JALNIO010000222.1, read as the reverse complement.
TCGAAGCCAGAAAAGCCATATGTTTGAGCTGTCTCTTGAATCACCTCAGAACGCAACTTGAGCTGGCGTTCGTATTTCTCCTTGTTGGACTGATGTTTTCCCTGTTCGGCAAGTTTTGCAGAAAGATCTTTCCGTGACTGGGCCAGGTCTCTCTGCAGTTCATTGTATTGTGCTTTGTTGTTGTCTGCTTCCTCTTGGAGATGGCTCATGCGATCCTCGTAATGGGCGAGGTCGTTCTCGAGGGAGGCATCGTCATCATGAAGTTCATCAATGGTTGACTTGAGCTCTTTTACGGCGTCTTGTCGATATTCGAGCTGCTCACGCTTGTTGCTCAGATTCTGGACAATTTCGAGGTGGGTATTTGCTGTTTCGCGGATGGTTCGGATGTGTTCTTGGGTTTCCTCCATCTCCGTAGTGATAGACTCGCAGGTCTCGCGTGAGGTCTCAATTTCCGATTGGAGGGTCCTCATCTTTTTCTCGGCTCGTTCTCCCCTGTCCTTGTTGACTTTGTTGTGTGCTTCGTCGTTCTGAAACTTGCCGAGCTGCTCCTGTTGCTTCTTGCGAAGAAGCTTGAGGTTGTCAATAGCCTTGGTGTACTTCATAGCCTCAAAAATCTCGTCAAACCGCTTCTTTAGGGCGGAAGGCTCGCTCAGCGGCCACAGAGACTCGTCCTGGTGGCAGAATATTACGGCGTCGAGGATCGCGGGGGAGACACCCAATCGTTCGGGGATGATCTCATCGAGTTGGGCCTGTCGTGTCGATGCGGTGGTGCGTTCGCCATTGTTCACCACCACCAGTGAACAGTCGAGTGTCTTTTGTGATCGGGTAGTTTTCTTGACAGTGAGTTGGAGGCTTCGAGTGGCGACGTGTTGGCGGTCGTTGATGGATCGAAACTGCAACTTTACTTGGGCCATGACCTCCTTTTCACCACAGAGCTAGGAAGATCAGAGATCAGACAAGGCTTTTAGAAGGCAATGAACGGGGCTCGTCATACCTTGGGATCATGAATGAAGGCGCCACCCTTGCTGTTGGGTGGCAGCTCCCCGGTGGTAGCATACTTGAGACATTCGATAATGGTAGTCTTTCCAGAGCCATTGTAACCGACAATGAGGGTCAGCGGAGTGTTGAACTGGATTGCCTCGCGGACTGAAGGGCTAAAAGAGCGAACACCCGAGATGGAGAGCTTGTCAATTCTCGACATGACGGGCGACTACGGCACGAGGAAAGTTTCAGTCACGCAAAACATTCACCCCTGGGCTAAATGGAAAGCTCAATATGAACTCGATAGCTCAGTAATCCGTGTGAAGCTGGTAGGTCGTGAATGCGGTCTAGGTGCTGATAGAATTAGGCAGGGATAGGCTAGGTGACGCGACGGAGACGGGTGGCACGCGTGTCGAGATTCGGGATCAATGATACGCTATCACGTGACTTAATTTAGCGGCAGTTGGGACGGTTTGGACGGTGTGGTATCCGATCGGGCGGATAACCTCTTCTGATTCAGAATTGATTTTCAGGGACTAATGTTTCCACTTCTGCTCCATTACGGTATCTCGTATTGCGTATTGGGCACTAAGAGCGTTGTTGAGTAATCATAAATACTGATAGGACCGCACTTAAGCTACAAATTGGGAATGAGTGCAGCTGGCACACGCATTGATACAGCACTCAAAAAGCTTCGAGGATCCCGAAGACTGTCGGCGTGGGTCAAGTATCCAAAGGATGCTGCGGCACCTGAGTCACTGAGGCGAGGGCAGGTGAGTTTGTGCCGTTTTAGCTGGTTGGATAGGGTTGGCCTCGGCCTCGTCTCTGTATTCATCCAGACACTGGACTGCGTGTTTCGTTCCTCAGACAGGGGGAGTATCTATTTTCTTTTAATGACTATTAAGACATCTCGTCATAATGACGACACCAAGTGCAAAGGGAATGCATTCGCTAGCGCACCCGAGCTAGATGCAGAGCTTTCCATTCAGTCGGTGCAGACATTGAGCTATCACGGGTGCCAAGTGCCAAGCGCCAAAGGGGCCTCAGCAGAAAGACGCTCCGAAGGGGTCGTCCACATGAAGAGAGTGGAGGGCACTCACCCACCAATTCATCCAACCATCCAACCCTCTCGGCCCTGAGGGGCATCTTAGGACCCTGGAAGTGGCACATCTACGCCACCCCGCCAGCATCCAAAGACCCTTAAAACCCCCAACGGACCAAAGAGACGTTGATGTTGCCAAGCAAGCAGCTTGACAACTTGTTGGCAACTCAAGTTTGACGGACACCGCCACCGCCACAACAATCCTTTCAACGGCCGATCCCTTGCAGTGACGTTGGAGTTGTCAATGCGGACATCCGTATTAGCGATTTCATGGGCCTCGTCAGCCTGCCAACTTGCCAACCTGCGTTTCTTACTGCATCTTTGTTTGAATGCCCTCGCCACAGGGAACAGGGAAACCCCCACGACTGTCCAGAAGATTAGGACTCTGCCAACTTGCCAACTTGCCAACCTACCAACCGCAGTCTTTGCATACGCTATTGAAAGGGTCTTTGGGCTATCGTCTCGCCCACCCACTTCAGTCCAGACCCTTGTCATACGTTTTCAATGCTGTCCGCAGAGCATACCCGCCACTACAAGTAGAGGTCTCGTAGCCTCCTGTATTTGCCCACCCATGTTCCTGCAGAAGAAATAGAGGAGATGGCCCTCTTCTTCACCTTTATTGGCTCTCCCAGTAATAATCACTTAGAACCGGCGGGACTACTGCGGAAATCGGGGGCCTCTCCCGCTGCACCTGTCTCCGTCATTGCAGCTTTTCCAGCTCAGCCCAAGGGTCCCAACCTGATTACCATGTGCCATGGGCGTACGCGGTAAGGGGGAGGGGTCGAGGGGCATAATGTCCAAGGGCCCCCCCAATACATGGTCATGCCCGCACGCTTTGTGTTCTAGTGGGAAAACCCGCTTTTACCGGGACGTTTCCTCCGGGGAGGTATAGTCCAACCTCTTGGTGTCTGGCGGTTGATGTAAGACGCCAGCATCAGATTTGGCCGGTTTCCCATGTACGGCACATGGTAATTCCCATCTATGACTGCCTGGTTCGGCCTCCAGGGACCTCCAGAACCTCCAGGACCTCCACTAAGCCCTCTGCCTGGCCGGCAAAGGGAGAAGGAAATTGGGCTTCCCATGATCGCCGCCCGTTCTTTTTCTTGCTCCGTACGGACCAGAAGGGGAGTTAGGCATGAGTAGTTTCGGATCGGATCTTCATAAGAAAACGGGAGTACCCAGATTGCTCGGGGCCAGGGTCGAGTTCTAAAGCTGTGCAACGTTCCGTCTCTCTTTTAAGACGTCCGTCTGTGTCTCTTTCTTTCTGTCGTATTTTGCCTTGTGTCGGTGACAGCACCCGGTGTCGTGTCATTACTACCTACCTTGCCTTGCCTTGCCTTGCCTACGCATGCATACAGACAGGCCTTGACTCTCATCTTGTCCCTCCTCTCTCTGCGAATACCTTGCTTTTGCCTTGCCTTAGCCCTGTGTCTGCGGGCAGCCCTTCTTTTTGGTCTTGTCGCCGTCTCATTTTTCCTTGCTCTGCTCTCGCCTCTTTTACCTTGTCCGGCCCGCTTCTTCTTTTGCTTCTTCTTGGAGGATCTTTCTACTTATTTTCCCTTCCTGTTACTTCACATCGTCCTTTACTTCTTTGCACCCAATCTCATTCCTTCTCCCCCGTCAATCCTATCGATCTGAGGTAGCTGACTGAGAATAACGACGTGCTATTCACTTTGCATAAACTCTCCTCATACCTACATCAACTGCCTCTGCGTGCCATATTTGTTGCTCGTCGCCTTCTCTTACATTATCCTTGTTGCCCTTTGAGCTGTTAGAGGCGATTTACCACAAGTCGCTCCATCTGCTGCCGGGGAGTTGCACTCTGGCCTGCCGCCCATCCAATCCACCCCGTCCACCTATTGTGAACTGGAGCGCCCACTGAAGAGAGCCGTCGGGGAGCATATCTACCCACTAAACTGCACTCACTGAGCTCCCTCAGTGCACCCGCAGTGCACCCGCAGCCGCCTGTTCCCTCACTCCATGCAATTAACCAGTCACAAGGTAGCCACATGAAGCATCCAGCAATCATGTCCCACGGGCCGCCTCCACCCCCTCCCCCTCCAAACACCAACTTCTTCGGCTTCCCCAACTTCGACCTTGGATCTCTCCATGATTTAACGTCTTCTCAGGTCATTTACCCCTCCCCCACCTCGAAGCTGTCATGGGCCCCAGCCAGCTTCACCTGCCACCTCTGCTAACTCTCTGCAGATGGGCGCCGTCGCGCAGAATCAGGACTACATGGCTTTTCTCGACAGCTCCATGTTCGGCTCAATGGCCGACGTCGACGTGCCCATGACGCTCGAGTCTACCGACGACGCGGCCATCCATCCCGACCTCAACGGCTCTGACGCTGCTGCTACCGAAGAATCAATTGCGAGAGCGGAGAACCAATTCAACACTGCAGACAACAATGTTCCCGGAGCTGGACCCCTGCCACCCAGCTCCTTCGGTCAGCCCAACCTCAGCGGAAACAGCACTCTCACCGAGTTCACCAAGCGTAGGAACTGGCCCGCCAAGGTGGTCGAGGAGCTCAGGGATTTTCTGCAAATTTTAGATTCCAATGGCCGCATCAAGTACGCTTCCCCCAGTATTCTCACTGTCACGGGCTATACGACGGAGGAGATCCAGGATCGCTTCCTCAAAGACATGATTCACCCAGACGACCAGGGCGTCTTTGTTGCCGAGCTTAACGAGTCTATCGCATCGGGCCATCCGTTGCGCATGTTCTACCGGTTCAAGAAGAAGGATGGCCTCTACGCCATTTTCGAGACGGTTGGTCACGCGCACATTGCGGGGGCTCGATTCGCGCCCAACCCCAATAACCAGTCTCCCTTCTGCCAAGCCGTGTTCATGATGTCGCGTCCGTACCCGACCAAGAACGCGGCTCTGCTCGACTCTTTCCTGGAACACAAGATCGAAAACGAGCGTTTAAAACGACGCATCGCCGAGCTGCGACAAGAGGAAGAGGTCGAAGCAGACGAAGCCCAGAGGCAGTGGATCCAGAGTCAATCGGGTCGGTCCGATGTCACCCCATCAGAGAGCGTAGGAGGATCATCAATCGGAATCGGTCGCGCCAACATCAATTTCCAGATGTCGGAAGCTGATCGCAACGCCTTGCTGACCCGTGAAAATCTCGAGGGCGTTGGAGCCGGAAACCATCAGGACTCATTGAGGGACAAGATGGCCCGTTACGAGGGCTCATCGCACGCAGACACGATTGAGATGCTCACAGGATTGCGATATATAGAGGGAGAACGGAGCCGCGGCATCACCACCGGAAACGCGAGCCCGACTCTGATCAAGGGAGACGCAGGCATCGCCATCCCGTTGGATCGAGATCCACGTACTGGAGAGAAGAAGAAGAAGCTCAAAACGTCGGAAGAATATGTGTGCACAGATTGTGGTAGGTTTCTTTGCGTCCTCCTGGGACATGTGCATTTGAAGCTCACCAAGGACAGGAACACTCGACTCACCGGAATGGAGAAAGGGGCCAAACGGACCGAAGACATTGTGCAACGCCTGTGGTCTTCGATGGGCCAAGAAGGAGAAGAAGAGGAACAGCGCCAATGCAGGCGTTTCGCAGACTCCTGGCGCGGATCAGTCCATGGGCTGAGGCGGCTGTTTGGGAGAGGGCGTATCAGGAGTACTGTAAGAAAACGGGGAAGGCGTATTCAAAACAAGGTGGTGAGGAGATTGGCCCAGCCAACGGCTGACATTTGTCTGCGATATGCGACGGAGTTTGGAATCATTTTCGGAAGGCATTTCACAGGCGACCAGGGATACACGAGACATGGGCGGCTTTGCATTTTACGATTATGTGTTTTTAACAACCCCTTGATGTGCTGTCTCACGGACAGCTTTATGTATATGATACCTGGGGATAATGGGGACATGGGGAACAGTACAATCTTGACGCCTCTAGATGCGCCACGTATACGAATAGACGCACTTATACTATACCATACCAACTTGACTTTTCTGACAGGTCCAAAGGCACGATCAGCCAAGGGGAGGGGTGCTGACTTGTATTTGAAGCTTGGAAAGGGTGAGTAAGGGTGCTGAAGCAGCATTTGAGCTTTGGTCTTGTCTAAGCTGTTGCACAATAGGTAGCTTATCTCGACAGCTCCGTTACCTACTCAGGTACCTTGGGTTTCTACTTACCCAACCACCTACCCAACTACCTGCCTTGACAAATTACCCAAGGAGGCAGTTGAGAGTCCTACGTGTATGTAACTAAGCTGGTTGTCAGTTAGATCTGGCGGGCTTTCAGCTGGGTAGGCCATGATGGGTGGAGAGCAGCCCCGCTGACAAGTCTCAGCTACGAAGCCATGATGAGCATTCACTGCACCTGTATCCGTATTATAGGGAGGTACAATCAGCATACTGGACAAGTTATGGGTGTTGGCGTGAGTGTTTGCAAATGATTTCAGTCGGAGCATAAAGCTGTTGGTTTCACAATGCAGCGAGAATGGGCAATCCCGGCATCTGACTCCGAGATACTTGGGGTAATGACATGCTGAAGATTGAGTGATGAAGGGAACCGGCAAACCGGCAACTGCAGCTAAGCTCCTCAAGCTCCGTAGATCCACGTCACAGTGCATCCGACAGGCTCCAATTGAAATCATCCATCCATATCCAAGTTAGCACCAAGCAAGTTACAGAGTTCAAAGTACATACAAGTATGTACGTAGCAGGTACTCGGCCATTCATCAATCACAGCGTCGGGTCATGGAACTTACGTGGGGCTCACCTTCCTTGGAGGCTGTAGTGTTTCAGCTGTCCTGGACCCTTCTCTATTAGAACCCGTCATCGTCTCCCCCTCACCACTTCCAGATCATCATACTTGCACAGTACACGTACTGCTTCATCTACACCGCGCCACACAATCCATCAATCTACGCCCTAACCACCTCACAATCATGGACACCTTATTCAACGCCGGCAAGGAATACCTCGAGAACAGGAACAACAACGACGGTAGGCATCATCCTCAATCTCCCCCGCCTTCCATTTACCCCGCCATCATGGCTGGCTACATCATGGCTTCCGAGCCCCTCATGTCATCTCATGCCTTGCCAGACATGCGTGTCTCATGAGCGTTACCGGGTTCATTCTGTCGGCCCTTTGCATTTTTATTGTTCTATCAACGGGCTGAGCTCACAAACCATGATTTTTCCAGACCGTCGCCAGCAAGACGACGACTACCCAGCTCCTGGAGCCAACAGTCAGTTCCCCCATCCATGCGTCATTCGCACACGATCCCACATTTCCTAATCCAAATGCTACACAGAGCCTGCTGGTGGTCTCTCCAGTTTCCTCGGCGGTCTCGACTTTGATGACGCCAAGGAGACGGCCAACCAGCACGCGGGCGATTCAGGCGATCGAGACCTATTCGGCAGCGTCCTCTCAGCTGTCGGTAAGAAGCAAGATAAGCTCGGTAACGAGGATGTCGATGAGGAAGGTGAGTTGACCCGAATATCTCTCCCACGCAAATCGGCTATGGCGAGCCTGAGGCTAACTGCAGAGTTCAGACTACATTCAACAGCATAGGAAGACGTATGATGACGACGCACACGGCGACGAGAACAGCCTTGGCCCAGCTGCTGCCATGCAGGCCCTCAAGCTGTTCAACTCGGGGGAGACCAAGAGCAACAGCCAGAGTGCTTTCCTCGGTCTAGCCATGTCTGAGGCGAGCAAGGTAAGAAATCGTTCATTTCTAATAAGCATCGACCAAGTCGCTCACTTCCAGATAGCTCTTCGATGCCAAGGCATCCAATGACAAAGTGTCCTCGGGTACCAGCAAGAATGCTGTCGTTCAAAAGGCCGCTGAGGCCGCTATGAAGATGTACTTTAAGAGCCAGGGTGAGTCGCAGGGAGGCCTGGCTGGTCTGGCCTCCAAGTTCATGTAAGCTTGGAAGTATTGAGAACAACGAGTGAATGAAGAAATACGAACGATGAGCCCTTGGCTTCAGCAATATGCTCGAATTTAGTGTACGCATACAAAGCGAGTAGATGAATGCCCTCCTACAAATGAAATGCTTGAAATGAAAGCATGGCAGCAATGAGTCCGAAGACAGATGCCACACCGTAGATTTTTCTCCCCTTTTCCTTTTCTTCCTTTTTCCAACGCTTCTCAAGCTTTGCTTGAGCTCTTTGACTTCTCTTTGGCTGCTTCCAGTACATCCAACCACTCACTCGGACGTCGTCGTCCGCCCTCAATGCCGTTGTGCAGATAGTCTTCCGCCTCGCGAGCCCAAGCTAAGAGCTGCTCCTCGCTCCCCCACTCTCCCGTTGCCATGAGACCAACCGGAATCTTGCCCTCGCCCTGCGCAGGGTCGATGTATCCCACTGGCGCGGATAGCGCAGGAGTGCCCGTCATGTTCGCCAGGAAGATGTATCGCATGTTGCGAATCGTCTTGTTGGTATCACTCATACCGTACTTTTCGTCACCCGAGACGATAGGCCAGCCAGACATGGGCGAGGTGGGTGTCATGATGAGCAGGCCGGGATGTTGCTGGAAGAGAAAGGCGAGGTGGCGCATGATGAGCTCACGCAATCCGTTATAGCGAAGGTAGTCGGCAGCCGGCGTCTTGGTCCCGACGGAGAGGACGACCTTGTTTGCTGCTCCGACCAGCGAGAGCCAGTCGGGAGCTCGACGGCGCGCAGCCTCGGCCATCTCGGTGATGCAGATGACGCTGTGAGCGAGCTGCGCCTCGGGCACGTAGGGGATGGAAATGTCTACAATGTCGTAGCCGCACTTGTTGGCAAAGTAGTCGACCGCCTTCTCGCAGACCTCGGCAACCGCAGGGTCGGCCTGGTTCCACCAGTCACGGTAGATGCCCATGACCTTGTTCGCGGACGGTTCGGGGGGGATGGACAAGGCGAAGCGGCCTTGGACCGGGCATTCCGGGTTGGGCTGGGACATGGTGCGGTAGGCGATGGTGAGATCCGAGACCGAGGCAGCCAGCGGCGTCGTCACGCACATGGTGTTGTTGGTGTACATTGTGCGGTGGTGCGTCACCTTGAGCCCGTAGACGTCGTTGAATGAGGCTGGGATCCTCGCGCTGCCGCCGGCGTCGGTGCCAACGCAGATGGGGACGATGCCTACCGAGAGGGAAGAGGCGGCGCCTGAGGATGAACCGCCGGGATAGTACGATTTGTTGTGGAAGTTGGTGGGAGTGCCTTGGACAGCCTGGAAAGTGTCAATGATTTGTTTTAGGTTTATAGCGAGGAGAAGAACCTACGTTGCAGCCGCTGGTATCTAAGACACGGTCAGAAAAGATCGAATTAGGGAGCTGGGGAGTAAGAAAACATACCTGATCCAAGTTCGTGCATTGCATTCTTGCCAATGACAATGGCTCCGGCTTCCTGGAGCTTCAGAACCGGCCAGGCCGATTCCTCTTGCTCCTTAAAGTAAGGAACAGACGGGTTATAAGCCATGCCATTGTGGTTGTGAAACCCCTTGACCGAAGTATCGTCCTTGACTCCGATGGGCACTCCATCAAGAATACCCAAAGGCTTCCCGGCAGCCCATCGCTCAGTCGACGCCTTGGCGGCCTCGAGGACAAGCTCGTCCTTGCCGTGAAAATCGACCCAGGCGTTCTGATAAGGGCCCTTGGTTGTCTTGCTCCGCGTGATGAGGGGCAGAAGCGCCTCGGCGACCTGAAGAGGGGTCACTTGGCCCGACTTGTACATTTCATGGTAATCATTCGCAGTGAGATACTTGGCATCAGCGGCGACGTGTTTTGCATCAAGCAGTTCCTGGTCAAAGGGGAGCATGGGCGCTGTGACACCGAGAGGAGTCACGGTAGGCTACGCGGGTCAGATACAGAACTGTTTAAACGTGGTGGTTTGCTATTTTATTGGGAAGAAAACGGAATCTTTCTTACATGAAATCTGTACGGAATCTCATCGAGATCCTTGATGTCTTTGAGTGTACCAAAGCCGGCATTGTCCCAAAAATGCTGCTGGAGAAACCCGACCTTGGAGATGCTGGTGTTCTTGTCAGAGGGAGCTCGATTAGACAAGTGAAGCTATACCCACATGCTAGCACCAATAACGAGGGGAATGCCTCGGAAAACGGGGTTCTTCTCAACCTTGGGATTATACTTGAGGTCGGGACCTTCTTTCGGCTCAGGATAGTCGGCAAAAGCGGTTGACGGTGCCATGATGATGATGATGAGATTTGGGAAGCTTGGTAACTTGGGAGCTTGAAGGGGTAATAGAGTTCAGAGGACGCACGAGGTGCAACGGGGGAATTAATCAAGAACTAGAAGATAAAGGCGCCTGTCTCAAACTGGCCTCTATATGTATAAACGTCTAGCTCTTCCCCAGACGTGAGAAAGTAGAATTAATGCTTGTCTGAAGATCAAGCGATAGCTATGGATGGTCACGGTGGAGGAGAAGGTGAGGAAGAAGGGGAGCTTGGGAGCTTGGGAGGAGCTTTGGTTGGATGGGCGCGTTGAGACTGGGGCCTTCAGGGGCCGCAATAGCGGCGTAAAACCCCTGCTTAAAGCTTAGCTCCCTCCTTCAACCCCTCAACTCCCGAGGTTCCTCGTTGTTAGGGCTGTCCAAACTTCCAATTCCAATGACAAAAGGTTGACGCTGTGGACTTGAGCTTGTTGAGGTATCGTCTGCGCCATCATTGCTCGAGAGGGCGTTTGACTCTTATATCACTTGCTATTACTCAGTTTATGCAGTAATTCCCACGTTTCGAGAACACATTCTTTCAAAAAGCATGAAGCCTCCCACGTGTCTGAGCGCGCCTCCAATCGCTGAAATTGAACTAGCCACATGCTGAACCAATCGAGGTGAGCTCTCGGTCAGCTGCAGCTCAACACCTTACGTCATCTCGGTGAGACCTTCCACGGCCGGCCCCGCGTCACCGTGCATCACATGGCTCTCTCCCTCAGCATGCCTCAAGCGACCATTCATACCCGTGACCGCGTCCAGGTGTTTACATCTTTTCTTCTCAATAATATCATCAATTTTTCCACGCCATCTCTACCTTTTCTTCATGCTCTACAACTTTGCTGATTTGATCCACGACTTCTACGCTCAGCGAGCGCTGTCTCGGCCGCTGAAGCTTTACCCCGCCAACATCTGCTTCGCTGCTTAACTTGAACAATATCCACGATACTCTAAACGCCATGTCTCTTTTTAGCGCGCAGCTGTATCCAGGCCGAGCACTTGGATTCTTGAGTAAGTGGTCTTCTTCATTCTTGACTTGAAGTTGAAGGAGCTAACCTGTGCTATTCATCCTTAGTCCTCGGCGCCTCTCTCCACGACGTCTTGACTCGCCTCAAAGCCGAACCCCAACGCTTCCCAAAGCTTGAGCTGCTCTACTCCCCTGATCAGCCAGTTACCGAGCCCATCGCAATAGACCTACCCACAAACGGCATCCGCCTACGTTTTGATGGACCAGAGCAGCGGTTACGACTAATCGAGGTGACCGACTTCACTAAGAACCACATCACCTTCAAAGACCGCGATCTTCTTAAGCCTACAAACAGCACATCCGCACCCGCTTCACCAGTCCCAGGAGACTCGACAAGCGGTCCGACTTTTAGGCACATCTACCACCGACTACTTGGCCCTACCTATGCGGGAGAGTTCATCCCTCCAGCTTCCGGACACGAGAATGGGATTTATGTACTCTCATATCCCGGTGTCGCTTTCAATTTCTCTCTCCCTCCTTCAGCATATGATCCCGAAAAGGACGTAGTTTCCATCTTCTCCTCGGCCACGAACAAGGCCGCCACCTCGATGGCCGTCTTCAGCGGCGACTCGTGGGCAGACGCACGACCTACGCTCTGGACCGAGGTTCTCCCTAGTATCAAGTCCACTACAGTTTTACCTAGAAGCAAAGACGTGTACCCAGATGAAATCTCCCTCGTTCGCTTGCATGGTGGTGGCAAATTGCAACTCTTCCGTAAATGGACCAACAATTCGTTCTGGATTAGCCTTGGCGAGACGACTCCTCAGGAGTTGGTCATGGAGCTGGGTCCCCCTAACGCTGTATATCGAAAGAATGACCAAAAGATGGTCATCCATAAAATGCGAACTGCTAGCAATGCCCGATCTCGTCCAAACGCCACTGATCTCGGCCGCGCTGATGACCTGCACGACACGGACCAGTCATCCATGAACACGGCGTCGGATGCATCTGAAGACGAGGAGGCTATTGACGACCAAATCGGCGTCAACACAATGGGGGAGTGTTTCTACAACTACTTTTACTTGGGATTCGACGTGCTTATATCCAACCAAGTTCCTCCGTCACAACCACCACCGGGCTTCAAGAATGGCGAAACTGTCCCCGAGAATGGCATCAAGTCGCATTCTCCAGATCGCCTCGTTGCGACAAAACTGGTTCTTCATGGTAACATTCCAGGCTCATACGAGTTCAACCGTCATCGTCGCTGTCGATGGGAGATTGCCTATCTGGATCCATCCGGAGACGGCAGCCACTCAGTCAATTCCGAGACCAGATTCCCTCAGATTGAAGATCGCATGAACGAGGTGTGGTCACCCGTGTTTCCTCGCAATGATAGCCAGCCACGTCAACGGGGTATGGTCCTTAACCGTGGTTGGGGGGACAGTCCAGGGAGCAGCTGTGAGTTTCTCGGAGGATGGGAGGAGAGCGGCGCTCGGAGGGCTGAAACCAATGGCGACTCGACGACGACATTGTATGGATTTCCTGGGATGGTGTTTGAGGTTCTCAAGAACGGATTTGTGAATACCGTGACGGTGTTTTAGGGCTTGGCATGTGTAGGCACGTTCTCTGCTTTTTGTCGGCGTCTGGGAGGGCGTTTTGGGAGGCTCGGGCTCGCCAGTGATCAGTCAGTATGCTGTTTGGGATTAGAGATTGCGTGAATGGACTCGTTTTAGACACTACCTAGAGTAACTTATTCGTCATGTTTTTTGTTCGTGACCACGATTCAAATAACAGGTGCTTATACCAATATCCAGCCAGGGCTAATATATAAAAGAATATTGATGCTATGCTCCGAATAAATAAAAACGTACATTGAAATACCCCCAAGTAATGCCCCCAAAAACATGG
>JALNIO010000221.1:0-11323 GCA_023509875.1 Rugonectria rugulosa | reverse complement strand
TTTATTTATTTTTATAGTTCTAAGGTCTTGATACCTATAACTTCAAATTCGGAGTCTCGTTTATTTTGGAAACCCGCTTGCCACTTTAGCTTTACCCCTCAGGTAACTCTTGTTCAATTCGGATTACACGACCGACGTTGTGCCCGGTCTCGGTAAACGCCTGATTTGTTGTAACAAGCATTCTATTTCACAGTAACCACTTCCAAGCTCTTCTTACTGGCTTATCGAATTCCCCTCACTTTACCATCAGTCTAATCGCCTGCTTCAAACAATGGCTTCCTCCCTTCCGACGATTCCGCGGGTGATATTCACCATCATTGAGCCGATCTCCCTGTACGTTCGTTTGTTCCCAAACTCGAGCCCTCTCAATTGAAATGAACAGATGCTCATAGCATGGCCTTGATAGAGTTGGTGGCTTTCTCGGCGCTATAATGGACCCGGCGTGGTTCGTCGCCGAGCAAATCCCGAACACGGCTCCAGCGGTCGGTGACAACAGTGTGGTTGTAGCATTGGAGTTGGGGAACCTCTACCTTCTCCTGGCTTTGATTGGCCTTGCAGTATTAAACACGACGTCTGAGGTCAAAGTCGTGAGAGCCTACCTTGTTGCTCTCGCGTTGGGCGACATTGGCCACATACTCTTCAGCGGATATGGGCTTGGCAAGGAGCTGATAGTGAAACCGACCGAATGGAATGCGATGGCATGGGGAAATGTGGCCATGACGGTGAGTGATGTCTCTTTACGCCTTATTCAAGACGTCAATCATGAGCCAATGTTGACGGGATCAAATCGCAGCTTTTCCTATTTGTGACGCGATGCGCATATCTCTTGGGTATCTTTGGGCCTGATCGAGTAGCTGTAAAATCGTCAACCAAGAAGACGATGTGAGAGCTTGGCAGCATAGAACCAGCTCACTGTGTAACCCGGTACCATCTTGGTACAAGGTATTATACTCTTACGTTCTTGAAAACAAATTACATGTACATTATCTGGTTAAGGTTTTTGAGGTTCATGAGCAGAGCTCAAGGTCAGAACTCGGAAAGTTCTTCCATGGAGAAACACAGCTTTCGCGGAGTTGGATCGGGATTGCTTGTGAGAGTGCCGAGGGGACGATCAGGTTTGTGAGCTACTCCAGGGTAAGCGTAGGCCAATCAACGACCCATGGTCTTGCGGTACTAGTGCAAGAAATTTGTCCAGTAGGAATAAATCGTGACCGCTGAAAGGTGGATCATTGACCCCAAAAAGACTAGATCCGTACTAGCAGAAGCCGCACAGACCAATTGTAGGGTTAGGGTCATGTATACCTACGTGAAGGCTGAGCGCGCCTCTTCAAAACAAACCAAGGCTCCTTACATCGCCGTCTCTCCTCACGAAACCATCACTTTCTTTCCATCAGATCTCACTGGCGAGCACATTTTACCCATCCAGTCGCCTTTTCCCGGCACACAATGGAGACCAGGGCCTTGAGAAGCAGGCGCGTGGATCCCCCAGCTGCCGTCCCTGAGGCAGACAGGACAACCCGCCGCACTCGGCACTCACATACAACCAGTGAAGAGGCCGCGTTACCTGGATCGAGCCAGTCGCGACAACAGCAAACACCTACGGCAAAGAACCAGAGCCATCGCGGGCTGGGTTTACTTGGCATCACACGGCGAGGGGCCCCTGCAAGACCACGAGAAGCCAGCATCGCCAGTATCCAAACCGTCTCAAACAGACCAGACGATGAGACTATCTTGGGCGAGAGTGAAGCTATGCGTGAGCTGTCGTCTATTGGCGATGAGTCTGCACCTATGAGCCAGCCTGTTGATGAAGAGCCGGTCACTGAGCCGCTGGATATCCGGCACCAGATCATGAAACTCAGCATCGATGACCTTGATGCATCCACCGACGATTTGATGCAGTACATCATGAGCGCCGACTTTGACAGCCCTGTCTCAAGAGGCCGTCTCAGTATCAAGCGTAAAGCACTCGACAGTGTTCGGGAGAGTTATGCAGATGCTACAACCTCGCCCTTTATTGACTGGACACGCATCAAGGACATTGTTTGGAAGCAAGAGGAAGAGGCTGAAACTGCTGCTACCGTCATGGTTCGCGCAAACATTGCCACGGCCCTCTATGAGACGACCATGCTACATACCAAAGCCCACGACGACTATTTTACTTTGATCGATAGACTGAACAGCTTCCTGAGCTTGTTCACTTACCCCGAAGATTTGGTCTACCACCCCGGAGTCCCAGAACTGCTCCTTGAAATTCGCACCTGGTACCTGATTGGTCAGCTCGAAAAGCATCCGCAGAAATCTCCCCTGTCCGGCCGCATTGCCTCGGTCTTTTGCGAGCCAAGTGATAAGGATGTCTTTGAGAGACTCTCGGCTGGTCCTTTCAAAAGTCTTGGCGAGCTCTCCAATGAGCGTCTTGAGGAGCTTTGTGCGGCAAGAATCACTCAAATTACCATCATCATAAACCGACACAAGGGAAGTGATAAAGTTGCGGAGTTGAAAAGGGAGTTTCCTCTGGATGATCTACTGGAAGAAATCGGAGGCTGGTTGCTGGAGATGTACAGGGCCGTCAGCGGAAGAGAGGGCAATAGCCAGATCCAAAGCCAGCCTGGGTCTGCGAGATACACTGGAGATGATTTTGATGACAGCCAAACGACTGCCTCGGAGTCTCAGCCCATAGTTCGACCTGGAACTGGAGAGGAAACGTGAGTCTACGAACCCCAATGTCTCTTGTGTGTTGCTAACGCATCGATCAGCAGGCAGAGTCTCTTCGCTGGCCGGGAGTCTGTCAATTACCTCAACAACCGGTCTCGAGCTAACAACTCGGTTACTCCGTCAAATCAGCAGCAGACGATGCCTCCCCCTGGAGCGCCGCGAGATTATCATCAGCACACAAATTCTGAATTGTTGGATTCTCCAAAACCCATATCCTCAGCTCCCGTGCAGCTAGAGCCGCAGGCGAGGGCTCTCGAGCTAAAACGCAAGAGGATACGGGATCCGTTCGTGGCAGAGGAGGATGACGAGAGCGAGGACGATCCGTTTGAGACTGACTCACGCCCCGTGGCCCCTGGTAGACGAGCCGCCCTGGAAACATTCATGGGCCCT
Source organism: Rugonectria rugulosa (assembly GCA_023509875.1). Taxonomy (NCBI): domain Eukaryota; kingdom Fungi; phylum Ascomycota; class Sordariomycetes; order Hypocreales; family Nectriaceae; genus Rugonectria; species Rugonectria rugulosa. The sequence goes on along the minus strand of JALNIO010000221.1, from coordinate 8,221 downwards.
CCGCCAAAGCGTGCCCGACTTCCGATTGTCTCTGAGCCCGCAGCGCCTCCTCCCGCTGCCCGCCCCAGGTCCACCCCCTCGTCCTCCGAGATGATCCAGTCCTCGAATCCCACGCGCGAGGACTTTGAAACGCTCCGGCAAGCAAAAGGGCTGGTGTCCTCGCAAGCTCGCGCCACCCTCTCCCCCTTTGTCAGGCAACGCCACGGCTGGTCTCACAACGACATGCTGCTCCTTCTGAACCTGATACGCGACCGGCACGCCGGGTGGGCAAACATTGAAAATCTGGACAAGGACAAGTTCGAGCGGCCCCGCAACCAGCAGGCGTACAGGGACAAGGCCCGGAACATGAAGGTCGACTACCTCATCACCGACGCCGTCCTGCCGCCCTGCTTCGACCTCGTCGCCCTGGGGAAGAAGGAGGTCGATCGGCTCGTCAGCCTCGGCAAGAACCCATACCGTAAGGAAGATGACGTGAATGCGGAAGGACGTGCCATCAACACCGAGTACAAGCCCGATTAGCATGGGCCGCTGGTGTCGCAAGGATGAGGTTCACGGGGGAGACCCCAGGAACAGTAATGGAAGACTGGATGGCTAATGATTCCATGACACGAGAAAAATTCAACGACAGGAGTTGAGGGTTGACCTTTTATTCTTCTTTGGCTTCACAGATTAGGTATATACATGGAGAGAAAGTTGGGAGACTATGGACTAGGTGAATAGTCGAGGTGCTGTTTCGATTCAATATCACAAATTTATCGTCCCTAGTTATATCATGGCCACACGCTATTCGTAAGAAGCTGCAACTAGAGGCATTCACGATCCAGTGATGTGAATATCGGAGCAAATAGATGAAAGACGTGAAGAAAAAAAATTGATTGAACTTGATAGCGAACAACAAAGAAAATGAAGAGTCGTCTCCTGGACACTAATCTACAGCGACACCAGCACCTATCCATATACAACTGCTGTCTTCTTCGTCTTCCTCGTGAAGACTGTGACTGCGGCGTTGTATTGCATCCCTTCCTCCCCTATCCAGCCACATTCCACGTCCGGACCATCGAAGCCGAAACGTCTGTTACTCAGCTCGACCCTCGAACCTGCGGAGGGGCTAGAAAACACCAGGTATCTCGAGAAATTTAGAAAAGAGCCGGAGAGAGCATAGAACATGGTGAGGGAGAAGCGGGTAACGATTTTTCATGGTGAGTACATGTAGAGAACGAAAAAGCAGAGTCTTTCTTTTAGTTTCGAGACCGATGACATAAACGCCGACCCATTGGGTCCGAAGACAGAAAGTGATGAAAAAAGGTAAAAGAACTCGAAGAAAGATAACTGTGAGTTCAAATAGGGCCGCCGGCAAACAAGTCTAACAAGATGTCGCGTTTGTGCAATCCCGGGCTCAATCAAGAGTCTAGGATTCCGGCTGTTCGTGTTACAGGTGCAATCTCAGTCCAAGACATATCGAGTGAACACGACACCACTTTTCCGGCTTGGCCGTGGAGCGTCCCATCTCCTCGAGGGTCGCTGGTATTGGAATTGCGTTTCAAAAAAAAGACAAAGGGGTATGCTGCAAAAGTTTCCGAGAACTGGTTGACGTGAAGGCTAGTAAATAAACGTTAAAGAAAATGAATCGCTATTCAGTGCTGCGATTTCGCGTGTCGTCGAGGGTATCCGTTGCATTCGAGAGAGGAAAAGGGAGAGAGCGAGACGGGCGGGATGGTTCCGCTACCCCTGCTCGGAACTGGAAGATCCCATTGTCGCCCTTGCCTATCGGCGATGGTAGGGAAGATCCCTTTGCTTGAGCCGGCTTGTCCTCCATCCTTCATACCATTGTTCCCTGCTGGCTTCACGCAGTTCAGCTCGCCATTCACTGAAAACAGCGTCCTTCAGACGGGTGAAGTCACAGTGCTCCTCGTTGTACGGATCAGCAAATCCCCAAGGAAACTGTCGGCCAACAACGCCGGGCTCGTATAAATCAGGGCTGATGATGGAAAGAGGTAGGAAGGGGATTTCATCCTCTTTGGACTCCTGACCCTTGTGTCGCCGAATCGAGTTTGTTGACAGACGCTTGGAGGCAGGTGAAGCAGCTGGAGAATCCCGGTTGCTTTGAATTGGGAATTCCTCGTTCTCTGGTGTCTTAGCACCAGCCCGACTCTCGTCACTGTCATCGTCCTCATCTTCCTCGGCAATTCTATCGCTGGCGTCGTCGTCGTCGTCAAGGCCAAGAGCCTCCAAGGGGTCCATACCAGACTTCTTGAGACTGTCCCAGACACTTCTCTTGAGGACATTCATGTGCTTAGTGGTAATAGTATCGGCCTTGGAAATCACAGGAATGACCGTAGTCTTGCCCTGGAGAGCCCGCAAGACTTGGAGATCGAGGTCCTCGTCAAGGCTACCTACGACACGCATCGTGTCACGATGCCCGTTCTGACCATTGACAGCCACGTTCCTAGCGGATGCCACGTTACGATCCAGACGAGCAGGATCGAGCACAAGGAAAGTAGCATGAATGTGAGTATCTTGAACGCCAGGTGATCTGACGACTTTCATCTCTTCAGCAAAGGTCTCCTCGAACTTGCTCTCCAAAAATGCCGTCATCTCCCTCAATTGAAGATCAACAACATTCTTTTCGAGACCTTCAGAGTCCCAGATTGTCAGACCAACGCGTTCGCCATCGATTTCGGTTTCGAGGTAGTGGGGTATAAAGTTTCCAGATGGAGTTCGAGTTGGGACGAATTCGTCTTCCATCTTCTTGGCTCGTTTCTTCGCAGGAAGAGCAAGAGCAGTCTTAAGGAACTCAAGGAACGAGGTTTTGCCAGAGCTGCGGGAGCCAATGATCAAAATGCTATATTCAAAGTCAATTGGTCAGCGCTCAATCAATCAATGCATGGGTTGAACTGCAGGTATGGTAAACAAGGCAACGGCTCATGTAGGAAACTTACTTCAAAGGGGTGGGATCCTTTCTTCTGCGCACTCGCCGAGGGCTGTTGACGGCACTAACAGCGCTACTGGCATAACTATACCGGCCACGGTGCGTCATACTCTCGGTTCTTGCGTAGGGGTCGAAGTCGCTGGGAACGGGAGGAACTGGAACAGCGGCATAGCTGCGAGGCTGGTCGACAGAGGGCCGAACACTGCTGAAACCAGAGGGCCGTGGAGGGTTTGCCGGTGATTCAGGACGGAGGTCGGCGCCGAAAGACTTGGACAGCTGCTCAGTGTGGTTCGCGAATTCGGGCAGCTTGGGGGGCACGGCGGCCAGGCGCTGGCGTTCAAGCTCAGCCTCTCTAAGGGCCTGGTTCTTGCGGCCATTCTTGCCCAAGTCGCCGCTTTTACTGCGTCGTAGCAACATTCCGAAACTTGTGCGACGAGGCGGAGCGCTCATACTTTGAAGAAAAGATCATGAAAAAGAGAGAATCGCGACGAGGGGGGGCGGCGCCCAAGGGCATTAAGCGGACAAGAGCGGGTGTGGAGGAAGGATTGATTGACGGATGGGAGAAGGTGGGGACGGGCCGAGGGGGGGTGTTTGATGATGGGACGGGGAAGGAACAGGTCGAGAAGTCACAAAGAAAGAACGGCCGAAGGCAACAGACACAGCGCAGGCGCGAGAATGGGCGACGTATCGGTGCTCCGTATGGGAAAGGGACGGCCGACGATGGGCAGCGGGTCGATGATTAGAGGGGGGTGTGGTGTGGGCTGGTAGTCGATGAGCCAAGGGCCACGAGGCGCTGAAGGCAATGAGCACTGACGATGGGAAGAGTAACGGGCGACGGCGATGGACAGACGCTGAATTGAAGCTGGGCCCAAAAGGGGAACAGCGATGCAGCGAAGGAGAATGGATACAGGTCGTCGTCTAGAGAGATTGAGGCTCGGATCAGCAGCCCGGATGCGCTGGGTCGGGATGCGATTCAGGAGGCCACTGGTGAAAGCAAGAGCGTTTGGGAGAGCGCGCGTCAAGGCGACTGGTTTGACTCGTTTGAGCTGTGTGAGCTCTGTATGAGAGTGGTGGAGAAGGAGAGAATAAATTAACCCCAAGATGAAAGGCGCGTTGCAGTCGAGGCTCGGTGCGCAAGGTGGACTTCCGGGGATGGGACAGAAGGATGGATGACCTTGCTAAGTTCTTGATCTCTGTGTTGGCTTTTGACACGACCCTGACTGAGGAGGTGAGCTCAGTTTGCGATGCGACCCTGATCGAGTGGGAAACCAGATGGAAGCTGGGCTTGGGCTTGGTTGCTTGGGCGTGAAGACGGGCGTGGGACGAAGCAAGTGTGGCCGCGTTTGCCTTACAGGGGGGAACCAGGTTCGAGTGGGTTTCGGGTTCGAGGTGAATGATTGGCCAGCGTCTGATTAAAGAAGTCAAATGAGTCTTGAATCCTCGCAGTCAAGAAGGTCCCAATGCTGATGCAAGGCGCCTTGATCAATGAATGACATATGACTGAATGACTGACCTCAACGGGAATGAAGAGGCGTAAACTCAAAACAGGAAACAAATCTCCAGAGTCCGTGACGGCCACGAGATGTGGTCTCTCAGATGTTGCCGGGCGCGGGAAATCAGTCGATGAGACGTTCTGGAATCTCATCCGTCGATATAGCTCCGTAGCTGAAAGTGGGAAACAGGAGAAGGGGTATCAACCCAAAGCACAAAAGACGCGAAGCGGAAGGAGCTGGATGGCCAGCCAGCAAAGGTAATTGGATGATGGAAGACAAGCACGAAGCAGGACGCTACCTCTTCTAAAGGCACAGCACTACCGGGAAAGGAGAAGAAACAGAAACAGAGAGAGGAACGACGGAGCGAGAAGTCAAGGTCCGAGAGGAGAATATCGACGTGGGGTGAGATGGTACGGAGTAGAAAAGAGGTCCCTCACCCGTGCAGGGGGTATAATGATACTTGAGCAAGGTACTCTCCGTACTCTGTACATTGCACTTAGGTTGTATGCGAACTTTGTACTGGTTCGGTACGAATACTTCCAGCATCGGACGTCTCCCAGACTCACTTGCAGTAACACCAGCTACGGAGAATGCGGAAATGGAACCAGGGCCCGGGACCACAGAGTAGCCTTGGAAGCACTTGTTGCTGGTGCGAGAACGACAGCAAATGGATATTGCCATCGGGCTTTTTCAGTCTGGTGCTTTCTCCTTCATGGAAAAGCTCCCGACTGAAAGGGCTTCAGACACGCAGGTACGGGGTAGTACGTAGTACTAGTACCTGTCTTACCACTACCTAATATTCAGGTACCGCGTGCCTTGAGAACCCATAGCTAACAGCAAGGCGGCCGATGCTGTTTCTCGGCCACTGTTATTTCGTCTCCAAGGTTTGGCTTCGTTTCGCAACCAAGCCCTGTCTCTTTCCGTTAAATCCTTCCTCTTAACCGGGCAGGGGTATTTGATTTCTTCAGCGGGCTTCAGCGGGTGAGGCAGAGCCAAGCAAGTAACCAAGCAAGGTACTTGTACCTTGGAGTGGGAGCGCTGAAGGTAGCGCGCACACTACGCCATTGGTTGATTGCTCCTTTCGGGGCATGCTCACCGCACTAAAGAGACAAGTGCCACTAATTCCCTTAAAAAAGGGGGGGCGTCAAGGGGGCAGGGGCGTGAGAAACGGCCCCATTACGCAGGGTCCAACTTCCGAGTTGGAAATGGACAAATGAACCACGGTGTTGAGCGTTGAGTGGCAGCGACAGTGGAAAGGTGAAAGCGGGCAACCTGCCCAAAAGCCCATTAAGAAAAAAAATTAACGAAAGAGAATACGTACCTTTGTTTCTCCTGCCCGTCACCTCACTTCCCGTCCAAGCCCCGTCACCTGCACCTCCTGCACGTCGAGACTACCTTATTACACTGTACATAGGTACTTGTAGGTACATGTAGAGTTGCCCAGACCTGCTTCGAAGCGCCAACTCCACCTCCTTCTGCAGAGTGTGCCACCTGCTTCCAACTTCAAACACCCGACTGCAATACAGCATCCCAAGAAACTCTTGGGTGCGCACAAGTACAACGCATGTCCGTAGCTTTGTCACTCATTGTTTACTCCGCGCTTGTACCTACCTAGGTACCTACTCAACCAGCACCTCTCGCCTCCATTACCTCTCGAGTCGGAACAATGCGACCCCAGCTCGGGCGAGCGATAGACTTGATAGCCAAAACACACTAAGCCAGGGTGCTCGGTCCCCAGCCAATTTGAGCCCACGACCTCAACCGTCGCAGAAGCAGTCCAACTGACTTGACTACCTAGGTACTCCAGGTGCCATGTAACTGTGCAATGGAACTAATCCCTTGGGCAGCGATAATTTACTAATTATATAATGCCGTTCAGAGCATCCCTCCCTGAAAGAAGCGGGTGTCGCATGCCGTTGCCGTTTCCTCTCATCAAAGAATAAAAGAGCGATCGACTGTCGAGAAGTTTCCCATTCCGCCAGCAGCCACTCCACCAAACTGGGACACGCTTCTGCAGGTACCGGTATTGTCTTGCTCCACCGCGTATCCGTCCCAGCTCCCACCCGACAATTCCAATACTTCGGAGCTTACAGCAGCACATGGCAGTGCTCCAGTCCGCTAACCCGGAACTGGACTACAAGTACACGGGGCTACACGTACAGAGTACAGTACCTACGTATCAACAAAGGTTCGGCAGTGGAAAAGAAGGAGACCGCTTGCTCTGGCTAGCTGACGGTTTCAACGCGAAGGGGAGCCCGGGTGCCGTCCTAGCCAGCCGTTCTGCTTATTTCGTGGCTAAAACACCTATATCTCAGGGCTATTATCGTGACTACCACCAAGGTATCATTCGTTTCTCGTGGTTACCAAGCCGAAAAGCCCATGTGTGGCCTGAGGAAACAGACTAACGCTAATCTTGTACATGTCCTTCTGCCAGCGAACCCTTGGCTCTTGGCTTATTATGTGCGAATGCTCTGCCTATTGCTCCGTACTTATAGATCAGAGCAGTGCCAGCACTCCCTTATTAACAAGCCACATTGGTGCATTAGGCTAATGCTACCGCGTTTACGTCGGACAATCACTACCCACCGCTGCAGGCTGCATTGCACGCCAGCGCACATCAGCCAGCTCAGGCGCTTTCACGAGAGATTCGCGACCTGGGCTCTGTGTCATGACCTCCACCTCCCCCTCCCTCCAACGCATTCTCACATCTGTGCAAACGAACTCCACTGGATCTCCCATCGCCGCTCGTTTCGACAGCGTATGAACTCCCTTTGTCGGCTGAGAGTCGCTGTAACATGTTTCGAAGCTCAGGCCACCGTGGTTCTACGGAGTACACTGTAAGGCGTGCATCTTCAACTCACTTCTGCACTCAGTACAACACGTGTCGTCGCGTTTCTAAGGCTGCGACATGTCTCAGCAGCTCCATCCCGATGATTGTCTTCGTATTCAACCCAGGCCGACGGAATATTTCGTACGTGCAGCATATTCATGACGTGACTGGACGGATTGTTCCCAGATACGAAGTACCATTTTCCTGCAAAGTACAGGTACTCTGTAATCTGCATCCAGCTCTCCAAGTTCGGATGGATACGAAATGGAGTTTTTACCTGCATTTCATATCCAAAGTTCATTAGAGAGACTAGGTCGAGTCGAGTTCTCGTCTCAATGGCCTACATTGTTTGGATTCAACTAGCAGTATTTTTTGCGAGCAGCCAAAATAGCCACCCTCAGCTTGTTATTTCGCAAGTTGCGCATCTTCTTCCTCATTGTGTACGCCTCTCGCAGGCCACCAGCCATTGGTTCTACAGCTCATGACAACTCAAAAGACGGACCCTGTCATGACCACTCAAACGATGCTCTGGATCTACATCTGAAACGCGACGAACCCTCCCAGCCCGCAAATCATTGATATCCTTGCCCGTAAGCAGTGGGCTTCTGAACATCCTGCCAATTCGACGTGTCCATCGCCAAGTGGCTTCACATACTACGTACTAACGAGATGGACCTGTGCTTGCTCTGCTCAAGGCGTGCACATTCGTATTGTTGTCTCTGCAACGAGTTCAGACTCACCGACAAAGGGACGGATACAGCTATCAACACATGTGTACATGGCACCGTGCAACTCCATCTCGCACAAGATCCCTTTTTCCCTTTTTCCTTTTCCCGTCAGCGGGCAACCTCGCCGTGTTTCAGCGTGCCACAGCATGAAATTGAGCTTCTCAAGTGAAACCAGCAATTTTCCGGACCCCCCAGGAATAGAAGCATGAGAGAGATTGGTTACGGGACTGCAGGGGGGGGG